>CM045564.1:10951769-11241931 GCA_024721245.1 Mitragyna speciosa
TTTCCATTAACCTTGCTTTATAGGTGACTATGTTACCATCCATGTCAATCTTTCTTTTAAAGACCTACTTGCACCCTGTGGGTTTTATCCCATTGGGTGACTTGAGCAAGCTCTACACCTTGTTGTTGTACATGGAATCTATTTTGGATTTTATGGCATCTTGCCATGTCCAGGAGTCTACATTAGACAATGCCTCTTCGTGACTAGTAGGTTTGTCATCATATATGACTAGTACATTATTGCTCTTGATAATAGAGAAATCTATATCTCTCATGTGTGTATAACATCTACCTTATTGCTTTCGGTTGTGCCTCATCAACATGTGGCGTAAACTCTAGTTCCAACTATTGATCTATGTCAGCTTGCAGTTCTTGAACCTTTCAAATTCTATCTTGTTCCCACTATCTCTTTTAAGAATAAACTATTTTTAAGAAAAAGACATTTCTTGAGACAAACATTTTTCTCAAGGGGATTATAGAAGTGATATTTATTATTTTCACAAGAATACCCCACAAATAGACATCTGTCAGAACATGGTTGAGTGTATGGGAGTGGAGTCTAGAGCAAAACCCCTAAAATGAGGTTAGGAAGTGTAGTATGACTCATCATAAATTGCACGATATCTCATAGGCTATAATTTCTCCTCTTTCACACATCATCAACAATGGTGTTTCAAGTGGAGACCATTGAGAAAGAATCACATTCTTTTTTAATTATTTTGAAACAATTGGACATTGAATATTATCCACATAGATCAATCTTTAGTGTTTAATACTCTTGTCAACTAGATTTCTTACTTCAATCCTAATGACTTTGAACACTTCAAAGGCCATGGATTTGTATATCATATGATACACAATCATATCCCATATGATCATCCATAAAAGTGATTGAAGTATGATAACAACCTCAAGCATAGATCGACATTGGGCCAAAAACATCTTTATGTTGAAGCCCTATGAAGATCACTAGCACATTCACCTTTTATGATAAAAGGTGTTTTGGTCATCTCTCAAAGTAAATGAGAATCGCATGTCTCAAACAATTCATAATGAATGAGTCCAAGTACACCTGTAATTTGGAAATGCGTTTCTTATTCACATGACAAGTTTATACTGCCAGAAGGATTGTCGTTTCAAAATATAGAGTTTTTTTTTTTTGTCTATGTTTGAGTAATGGACTTATTAAGGTCCTAGAATTTGTAAAACGTTGTATTAATGATCCAATACCACAAAGAACACAACTACATAAAAGAACAGTATATATTCTCTTTTGAAATGGGTAAATCTTTCCACATTTAATGTGAATTGATTTCATGTTCTTTTGTAAGTATCACAAAACAACAATGTTTTAAATTCTAGAAATAAGCCCAGTTGGTAAAGAGTGTATAAGTCTCTGCAGCTAGTGTAGCAACTCTTGCTCCATTCATCACACGTAGTTTGACTTTCTCTTTCCTTATTGCGTAGCAAGCTTAAGACCTTGCACATTTTTGTAAATATGGGATCCAAATCCAGTATCTTATACCCAATGGTCTTAATTAGTAGATGAATTTATCTCAAATATAATCATACTTAGAAGTAGAAGCTTCACTAAGCCTCTTTATCTTCTTACTATTGAATGAGCCTTACTATTCCCTTTCTAATAAATTGGAAATATGTGCCCTTAGACTTGTCCATTCTGATCGCACCTTTAAGCTTTGTCATAGCTACTCGGGTCTTCTCAAGACCACGCTAGGATTTTCCTTTAACAAGAAATAAAGTGCCCCTTTCTTCTTTGACAGACTACTTCTTAGATATCTCATATCTAATAGTCCTAGATTGTGTATCAACAACTCTTTGAAATGTATAATCATAGACAAAAAGATCTATCAATTTGTGCTACTTTATAGCTTAGGAATTGTAGATGACATTACGATACAAGTAGCAATATCATTATCGTCTTTTATACATCTTGTATGCACATTGTTTCCTAACTATAATTGTCACTGTAGGACAAGTGGAAGTGGGTATCAAGGACATAGCCAATTGTGCTTAAGAACTATTCTCAAGTCTTACACTAGTCCAAGAAAATCATATATAAATGGAGATATAGGGTGATAATTGTGTTCATGTGTACATTCATTCTACAACAAATGAAAAGATAGTATAAGTATTTGTTTCATGTTACAATTGCAAACCAAAAATGTGGGCTTCGAATTTATTTGGTTTGCTCCCACTATTTTACTTCAAATCAATAACTCCTCAATCTATTGATTCGGGAATCCGTTGAAAATTCCTAGTGGGCTAGGATCCCATCTAATTAACTTTGGGTTTGACGGAGGCCAATGCCCCAAAGGCAACTTCGATTAGGTAGATAACTTTATCAATCACAACTCTTGTGACTCCTAGATAGTTGGGTATCAACTCTTGATATTCACATCTTATGTGTTGCCCAACATTGCCTCAAAAATATCATAACATTGATGGCAGCCAAACTCGTTATGTATTTTTGTTAAGTCATACCCATTATTCAGAGATTACATAAAAACATAGTCCAAGTAAGGTGACCTTGACGGAGGCCAACGTGTCAACACTTAATAGGAACTCTTCGTTTTTGCTATTATAATGGAAGCAACCTGTATATTGACTTAATATCGCCTCAAAAACACCATAACCTTGATGGAGATCAACAAGTTGAGTATTTTTGTTAAGTCTCACCCATTATTTGGAGGATCATATCTCATAGTAAAAAACATGCTCTAGGATAAGGTGACCTTGACTGGAGGCCAACGTGTCAACACTTAGCAAGAACTATGATTTATACTATAATAATGGAAGGCTATTGATTTAATATTTTATTTGAGGGATTTTATTTTAATTATACAATATAAGTCTCATCATAGCATGTAATTAAAATATATCGACATATAAAATAAAAACATGCACAATAAATCCTGGATGATTATGGACTTTACTAAGATATATTTCCTCGAGCCTTAAGGAAAATATATGGTCAAATTCCTAAGGGACGTGATCAACTCCTTGATGCATTCCTTCTGAGGTGTTCAACTCTTGATGAACCTCCATGGTTGCTCCTTGGTGCCATCTCCATCTTCTTTGTACATTACATATGTAATCTACTCTAAACAATTTAGAAAATTAAAACCTAACCTTAACTACACTATATACATTACATGTATTGATTAAGAAACCTCGAGTTACATTCGAGGGGAGTTAGGTGAGAAGAGAATTACATCAGAAAATAGAGAAGGCAAGGTAGACACGCAGGCCCTATTTTAAAAACCAATACAAGCCAACCATCAAAATAATAAAAATTTAACCATTCAATCACATTGGTCGTAAGTCCATAATCATCCACCATGCCATCATATTATTTAACAATTAAATAATATAAACTTTTATTTAATTCAAATCATAAATCATATGGTCTAATGAAATTAGATTAATATCCTTGAATTATTCATCTCAAAAATGTTAAAGAAGGTTTATGGTTTCCAATATTGTCTTTCCAAATTTTAACACTTAAAATTGGAAAGAGTTTTTCACAAAAATTCACACAAAAATGCATTTTTCCAAAAATCAAATTTTTCTCACTAGGGTTCTGCCTTGAGCAGTGGGTGTGAGCCGTGGGTCCACTACCTGCGGCTCATGCCCATGGCTCGTGGACAGACTTGAGCCGCGGGTACCAAACATAGGTAAATCACCCACAGCCGAGCCCACAGCTCATGAGCCTCGGGTTGAGCCACGCGCATAGTGCCCACGATTGAGCCCACAACTCAGACTTTGAAAAATACGATCTTTTAGCCATGGGTTGAGCCACGGGCAAACACCTACGGCTCAGCCCAGGGGTGGCCTTCTGCAACTTGTGAAAAACGATTTTTCTTGATGTTTCTCAAAACTCTTTTGAACCAAAACGTGTTAAAACCCTTTTAGCACTTAAAATTAGTTTAGAAACCATAAATACAACCTTAAGAACTCATCTTAATTATTTAAAACAGCTTTTAAACAATTAAGAACTTATCTTAAAAATCAAACTCTTGATTTTTCTAAAATAATTTTGAGACAAAATTCATCAAGAACAAACCATCCATATTTATGACAATTAAATAAATACAAATCATACGGATATAATCAAAGTAGGCTCGATACCACTGTAAGGTAATAAGGGGAGCAATGCAGCGAAAAATTTAAAAATTTATTACCTTAGTCATGGATCTCTTTGATGTAATCTATACGATTAAAGGGTGTTTAGCACAAATACCTCAAAAATAGAAGGTTTCTATGCTTCAAAAGGCAAGATCCTATCCAATGAAGGTGTTAATCTACCATGAAAAGCCCTCCAAGTGTCGAGCCTCCAACGGTATCCACACAAACACGATCTGTAGGAGCCTTTGGACTTGCTTGCCTTGCCTTTTGAGTGCTAGCTCCCTTGAATATCATGAAGAACACACGAACAAGAAGAAAGAAGAAGATGAAACCCTAACCTTTAGGGAAAAGAGGGTGTGGCATTTTTCTTGGAGAGAAAAACACGCCTCTATCAATTTTTTCTCTCTCTAAATTTTATCTTGTGTTTCATCAATCTATCATGAGTCAAGGCATGAACTTATTTATAGATGTAGTATCCTAGTCTTTAAGAAACAAGAGCAACTGAAAACCAAGAAGGTTTAGGAAGCTTACCTTAAGCTAATCCTATTCCTTTAGGAAACCTATTCCAAAAGGAAACCAAATAGCTTCTTAATTCCTTTTAGGAAACTAATTTCCATCAAGATTTAGAATATTTATAATTAAGTCCTTTAAATTAATTTATCACATAAATTAACCCCATAAGTATCATATACTTATCTTAATAACAATTTAATCCAAAGACCATGTTCTTATTGTGTGTGACGCATTAGGTTCCATTCACGTTGGTAATAAGTACAAATTATAACTCATTAATTAATTAATTAAGAGCTAGATAAATTAAACATTTTAATTTATCATTAATTCACTAATTAATTAATTTGCACTTATAGATCATGAGTGGCGTCTATCAATGCATCATGACCACCCAAGTGAATAGGAAAGTTATATGGTAGACTACACCTATCAATAACAATGTTACCGTGTAATTAATATCCTTTCACCACACTATATCCCAATTAGTCTAAGAGTGTAGTGCGCACTCTTTAAATAACTACTTAATGATTTCTTGTTCCCAAAATATAACTTTCCATAAAAGTATAACCTTGAAACTCTTTCAAGTCATACTTTCACTTTTGCACAAAAGATTCTTTAAGTTATATTTCAACAAGTGGCCAATCCAGAATATACTCTCCTATAATAAGGAGTGGTGAATCCTATATTGATTACTCACTATCCTTCCATGCTTCAGACTATACCCAATCTCTACCGTATAGGGCTACTCTTTTACCAGCACCGAGCAATAGAGTCAAATCATAGCAATCCACACTCAAGATACTATGGTAATCTCAAGTCTAAGGATCACTTACACCATTGCCATTAAGAGTATAATTCATTAGCACTGTGAATAGTAACTCTCGGCGGATCAATCCAATGAACTTGTTCTCTAACAAGCATCCACATACCAGCTTAGGTGTCACACGCCATAATTGACGAGATCAACTACTACTTACCATAAGTAGAGGCAAAGTATGTGCTAGTCTTCCCATATTAATGATGTCCAATCTCATTAATACTACGACTAGGGATATTTAAGAATATAACTTTATGTGTAATAAGAGTCTCATCATTGTAAATCTTACAATCTCTTATACACAGTTAATATTATATGGACTTTGTCAAATAAACAAGTAACAAGTATTAAATGACAAAGAAAATGCCACATATATAAGTATAACACAAAATAAGCGTAATAAAAATTCCAAAAACTAACTTGGTTTTAGGGCATACACTAACAAATTTTTCATCCAATCTTCTGATTAAATCATCCTTTTTGGAATAAACTTCAATTTTGTTTTTGAAAAATTCAATTTCCTCTTTCAAACTATTAATTTTTTGTAAAAGTTTTGAATTTTCTTTCAATAAAAAGTTGATTTTGACAACTATCCCTTTATTTTTGGTCAAAGATTTTTTTAAATTATCATTCAATTTTAGAACAAACATATCAAATTCATCATTACTACAAACATCATCATGAGAGGAATGACTAGATGATACCTCATTGTCCTTAATTGCTATGAAAGCTATTCTTTCTGGTTCATAATCTTCATCAAAATTTTCATTTGACTTGCAATCATTCCATGAGTATGTAGGTTATTGAAAATTTGTCCTTTGTTTCCTCTAACTTCCTCTATTTGTGCATCTATGTCATCCTCACCTTCATGCAACTCTTTCAATTTTTTCCAAATTTCCTGTGCCATCGTGCATCGTAGTATCCTACTAAAATCATCATCACTCAAAGCACTATACATAATGTTAGTAGCTTTGGCATTTAAAGCTCATTCCCAGTTTTATGTCTAAACAATCCTAGTTCTTTATCAAAAATAGTGGCCTCAAAAGGACCTTCATCAACTACATGTCATAATTCAATATCGAATAATTGTAAAAATACTTTCATGTGCTCTCTCCATCTAATGTAATTTACATTTTCAAGCATAGGAGGTCTATCCAATGATTGCCTATCAACAAACATAGCATGATTAGTTACTATCTTTACTCCCTAATGGTTAAGCAATCTATCAGGAGACCAAGCTCTGATACCAATAGTAGGCCCTAGAGCAACCTAAGAGGGGGGTAAATTAGGTTGCACAAAATCTAGTTCAATTATGCTCAATTGTTCACCCAATTCAACTAAGCAATTTTGGCCTTAGCGAGCACACTTAGAAATATACCAAGATAATTGACAAGCTTTGAATTAGGCTAAAAGAGCAGCTCAAAAGCTGCTAACCTATCAAATTAAATTACCTAATTCCCTATATTTGCAAGAGTACAGATTGCACAGTAGTGTAGGGAAATAGGATCGATCCCAAAGGAAATGGTCAAGAAGTACTAGGTTTCTCTAAACTCCTCTATTTCTAAGCAACAAACTAGAGTGAATTAATCTAAAGAAAACTCAATAAGGATTACCTAAGTCAAAATAGCAATATCCAAGAAGATTATAAGGAATGAATGCCTAGGATCTAGAATCATTTTATGACCAAGGTTGTGAACAAATTAACCTCTTTTATTCCCTGTCATCTACCTTGTTTAGAATCCAATCTCATTTTATCTAATTTTCACTCTTTTGACAAACTAGTAATTACCAAATTATTAATCCTTTCCTACTCTCGTGGTAAAGTGATTAATATTGGCTCATTTACTATATAAATTGCTTTTGACTTATCTAGGAATATCACTACTCTCGTGTGAAATATTATCTAAACTTCACTTGGCCCCTTTCCACTACCACTATAAACTTTCGTTGCATAGAAGTAATTTTGACAATTATAATTGTTGGCCATCCAATTACAACCCAATTTAATTCAAGACAGTGAATAAACAAGGCAAACACAGGCATAAATTCAGTTGACGTGCTGTAGATTAGGTATAGTAAATAAGAACTAATACACACAAATCAAGTAATAAAGACCTAATCTCCCAACTTAATCCGTAAGTGCACGGGTCTATTGTAGCATTCAGAGTATTAGGTGTCAAATCTCACGAGAAATCAAATATGTGCAACTACTTAAGCTTTTTCACTTACTTTTATTATCTAAACACAATTAAAATAAGATGAGATATGGGGTTCCTTCAATAGAATAGGTATATGATTGAGAACTTGTATAAAATTTAATACAAAGAAGCCTAGAACATAGAATCCACTAATGAATCATGCATGAGTGACTTACTAAGTTTTACCTTGCCTTCTTTAGAATCCAATTCCTTAAGTGTCATAACTAGATCTCTCTATGAAATGACAAGATTTCAACTATTCTCATGATGAAACCTTATGAAAACATGAATTGTATTGATTCACTTAAGCATCCATTATTCTCATATGAACTACTTAAGCAGTACTTGTTCATTTTCCATTGTTAAGTGCATCTCAATGTCAAATAGCAACTAAGTGGCTTGTTTAAGTTGGCCATGTGAAAACAAGTGTTAAAGCTTGAACAAGTAAACAAACAAATGCAAGCTTAACAAGTGCAAGTGAATTAAGTCATGTTTGTTGATTTATTAGCTTCATCTGTGATCTAGATGAAGCGTTTAGTTCAACACGGTTAATGAAACAACTAAAAGTTCAACTTCAAAGCAAGAATTCATAACAACAATTGAAAGCAAAAGAGATAGAGTTTAGGAATTGCTCAGCCAATATTGGAATAAGCTCCTCTTCTTATTCCCCTTTGAAAAAATGCACTACAAAAGTTCTCTTACAATGTTCCTCACTATTTTATTGAAGGATGAAGAGAATTCTATTAATTCTCTCCCAAGCTAAGTATAAAACTAGAGAATATAACTATTTTCTACT
Source organism: Mitragyna speciosa (assembly GCA_024721245.1). Classification (NCBI taxonomy): domain Eukaryota; kingdom Viridiplantae; phylum Streptophyta; class Magnoliopsida; order Gentianales; family Rubiaceae; genus Mitragyna; species Mitragyna speciosa. Next base: position 10,960,239 of record CM045564.1, read on the forward strand.
ACTAAAACTTCTTATAAATGGTTTACAAATGACTTCTATTTATAGACAAATGTTCTTTAAGTCATTTTCCAACTTGCATGAATCATTAATGCATAGAAATGATGAAGATTTGCTTGGGGATTCTAAATGAGCACAAAAGTCTTCATTTATGCTTTCAATGTATTCTCCCACTTACAAAACCCTATCCCCATCTGAAAATGTCTGCAAAAACAGCTAGAAGAAGATGCAAGTTGATGCCCTAGAAAAATCCAGCCAACCTGTGATTCGCGGGTGGCAACCCGCGGATCACACCTTGTAGTCCACACTTGATTTTCTGATTTTTGTTGAGCTGGATTCCACCTGTGCAGGCATTTTCCACGTATTGCCATGCATTTTGATGAAAAATTGGATTTTTCATTATTTTTGCACAATTTATTTCTTCAATTTGTTCATCAAACCCTAGCTCTTTGAATCACCTTTGAATTTGATTATTCTTGACTCCAATTGATTCAAAATAAATTTAAGTATGATGAACCTACAATTACACACAAAAATTGTGCATTAATTTGCTCGAGTAAAGATTCTGTCTCAAAAACCCTAATTCTTATAATTTTGTTGGAAAATGAGTCATTTGCAACCAAAAATGCTATAATTATTCTTAAATAATGTCTAAAACATATAATAAACTATATAATTATATGTGGTCAATTATTACTTATCAAATTCCTCCACATTTGAATCATTGCTTGTCCTCAAGCAATTGAAAAATCAAGAGATCTAAAACATGATTCAAGCATTTGAAATAACCTATGCCACCTTTTTGAATGCAATTCCACAAGATAAAGTAAATAGACATTATGCAATTCCTTGTAAAGTTTCTAATACTCGTCGTACCAAGTAAAAGGGAAATAATTATCTCAAGATTAAAGCTTATTCAACCCAATTCCTTTTCCTTACAAAATTTCACACACTAAGTATTCAATATGGACAATCATATACAATTCAATTTACACACAAATAGGGACATTTTAAGATTTTACAATTTGTAAGTGTCTTTTGACGCGAAGGTTGACATTGGTCGATGAAAACCCCCGGTTACTCAACACTTGATCATTTTTACCACACTTTAATCCTTAGTTTGAGAAGTGAAATTGCCTTTTGATGAAAGGATCGACATTGGTTGATGAAGACCCCTTATTACTCAACAATTCCTTTTCAATCAAACTAACTATGCATACTCTTAACTCAATTGCTGTTTGATGCAAAAATCAATATTTTGTGATGAAGATTCCCGGTTACTAAGTAATTTGAATCATTGGAGTAGAGATAAATAAACAATTATCATTTTGCACATAGTATTCTTGTCCTTTTATTTGAATAATGCATAAGTATATTTTTTGTTTATATCTATCACTTAAGAATGTAAAATTAAGTAAAGGAAAGAAATTTAAAATCAAACTTGCCTAATCAAGACATAATTACAACCATTTTACATGATATACTTTCTTAAAAACAAAACTCCTAATCACATAATAACTATTTCCTCATATATTTGTAGAAATTATTCAGGCAAAGTTGCGTAAATTATTTCAAAGAGTAAGAGAATACAACAAGTATATGGCATAAAAATCATGTTAAAGCAGCAAGTTTTAAAAAAATTTTGTCATATTTTACCAAAACACTATCTTGACACTATTTACTCCAAATCCCAACCAAACATAATCTTATACCTCCCCCCCCCCCAAACTTAAAATGAAACATTGTCCTCAATGTGTAAAGGAGAAATTAAGAATGAAAGATAGAACAAGAAAACTCCCCTTGTTTGGTTGAGAAATTCCAACGCTTGATATTGTTGTATTTGAAGTCCAATGGCCTTGACAAGTCTATTTTTGCAATGCTTCATCAAGTTCTTCATTCGAGCCCAATTTGCTCATTGATTTTGCTTTCAAAGCTCAAAACACTTGATTGCTATGTTAGATGATGAATGACTAGCTAACGAAACACAAAATTAACATAGCATGCTTGAGACTCATGATTTCCCCCACACTTAGTTTGTGCAAAGTGGCTCCAAAGGGGTGGAAATTTGAAAGACAAGTAATATGAGAAAATGTATCATGTATTGATGCATTGAAAGGCTAAAGAATCTTGCTAATAATTTCTTCATGTCACAAATCAATCACTTCATGCCATTAGGCCAAAAATATGAAAGAAAATAGAACTTCGGAAATGCAAGATTGAAACATGTTAAAGTGTTAATTTGGTTGTTCAAAACACGTACACAAACCGTGAAAAACATGTTGCAAGTGAACCAATTGAAAACCAATAAAAAAGAACTTGAAAAACCACTTTGAATAGTGATCCAAGGGTATGTACCCACGGTTCATTAAGCCTGCCCACAAATCTTTGTGCAACAGATCAGGGACACCTCTCAGAAGTTGATCCGTGGGTAACTCGTGGATCACTCCCTACAGGAAGCAGTGAATTGTTTTTATTTGTGTTACTGTTCTATTGGCCTTTTTCATTTTTTGCAGCACTTTCAACTTTAAATTTAACATGTGCACAAATTATTTAACACTTGGAACAAGTTTAAATCATAAAAATACATATGTGCAAACACAATTCCTTCAAATTTTGCATTAAATGTACAACTTTTATGCATGAATTGAGCATGATTCTTCAAGTTACATATTTTGCAAAAGTTGAATACAACTTTCAAACCAACTATGCACACATGTTTCTTTGAGCAAATTAAGCATATAAACACGGTCAAACAACATAAAATTTCTATGAATCACTAAATGACCTTTTTGCTCAAAAAGTAAATCAACCATGAATAGTAACTTTCATTATATTCTAACTTCTAAAACATCTCATATAACACATAATGCACATGTTAAACATTCTTATATGTATGAAATGTTAAAGAAGAAGGAATTTTAGAGTCAAACTCATAATTGTGATATCTTGAACTAAACTTGATCTTCATGTTCAAAGTTGCATTACCTACAAAAAAAAACTAAACAAACACACTTGATGTAACACCCTAGAAATTCATACCAAAACTATTTAATTCATGTAATGTCCATTAGTAGGAAAGAAGACAAAAGAAAAGAAAAGGAAAAAAAAAACCGAAATGCTTTTTATAAGGGGATTTCTTTTATTTAGGGTTTAGTGTTAATCTTTGATTTATTAGTTGGAAGATTTCTTAAGTTAATTAGGTTAAGTAAATAAGATTCTTTCATTATTAAGTAGGACACCTAAGTACCATATTTGGATTAATTTCATTGGACCATTAGTTTATAATAGTGTTTAATTTTGACTAACTTATTCTACTATTTTCTAGTCTTTTGATCAATTGAATTTTAGCTCAATTTTACTCAAAAATTTCACTTATTCTCTTGCTTTCTTTTCTTTTTCTTGGCTGAATTTTCTTCTTTCTTTTTCTTTCTTCTCTTGGCTGAAATTTCCTCTCTCTTTTCTTTTTCTTCTTGGCCGAATTTTCTTCTCCCTTTTCTTCTCTTCTTGGCCGAAATTTTTCCTCCCTTTTCTTCCCTCTTTTGCCTTAAAATTTGTGCCCTAAAGCTACTAATTACTAGGTGATAAGAGATTAAAAATTTCCACTAATCAAATTTATCCAAGTTAACAACTACTACCTTAAAAGCATAAACCCTAGCTTGACTCTTGCTATGCTTTGATTGGTCACTTCTTTTCCCATTTATCTCTTTATTTCTTTTCTACTTTCTTGACCTATTTCTCTTCTTCTTTTCTCACCATTGGCCAACTTTCTTGAAGCTTTCTCTCCATTTTTAGACAATTTTCATCCATTGAAAGTGAGTTAATCTTCATCCTAAGCAAAGATCTTGCCTTATTAAAGGTATTCACCAAGAACTTTTCTTATTATTTCAAGTATAAGTTGTAGTTTTTATAGCTTTTTACCCATGTCTTTAAAGTTAAGCATGATTTATTTGAGCCATGAAAATGAAATTTTATTCCATGAATATGAGGTTTATGGGCTTGTATGACTTGTAGATAGTGATTAAATCTTGAAATGACATGATTTAAGTATGATATGGTTGAAGAAACTTGGGCTTGAAATCTTGAATTTGAGTGGAATTTTGAATGAAATTGAGTTTGATTTAAACATGGAAGCTATAGAACTTGTTGGAAATTGGATTGGTTGGTTGATTTCTTGCAGGTAAAATTTTGGGTTAGTCCGATTTTAAGAGGAGGTGCTGCCAAAATTTCGGTAGAAATAAAGAAGGAAAATGATAGATGAAATTTCTAACTTAGAATATGCTAAATTTAGAGAATTTGGTGTACAGAAATTTTTAGAAAATGATCTATTAATGAATTAAATTTTCCTAGAATAAGAAAACCCTAAAACCAAAACCCTAAATCTAAAACCCTAAACCCTAGGGTAAAACCCTAAACTCTAAAAACCCTAGAAATGAAACCCTAGAAATAATTGGGTTATTTCTTGAATTTTCTTACTAATCTACTTAGGGTTATAATCGGGTTTTCACTAGATTATTTCTTTTGAATTCCAGAACCTGAAAGTGAGTCTTGACCATTTTACGAAATATTTTCCTAGGCATTTCAGGTGATTTTTTTTATGTGTGCATGATGCATGAAATGCCCATGTTATACTTGACATTAATATTTAATGAAATGTGTTACTTGAGGAAAGATGTGTACTTTATCGCATCTATTCCGCAATGTGTTACATGCTTTCGTTATCCAATGTGTTACTTGTGTGTGAGACTTCCGTGACTAATTTCACCGTTACTTCACGGATAGTCAACCCAGTCGTGCGTGGGAGGATATAAGGTGCTGGGTGTTTTAGGGCGTGTTGTTCTTTCCCTTGAGTTGTGAATCCTCAAAGAGGCCAACTTCAAATTGAACTTTCTTACTCGCGTGTTGGCCCTCCAAGGTCAAGATTACTCCCTGGATGTGGTAGCCTGTATGGAGGGTATAAGGTGAACGGTGGTTAGGGTACTTTCTTGTTAATACTGGCATGACCTTTGGCGAGAACCTGAGCTATTATCTCGGTCCTAACGTCATGGTTACATGATCAGTACTTGCTTCTCCTGCGGTTGAGCTTGCTCCCATAGTTGAGCCCTGTATCCACCATTGACTACTTGATAATTAAATTATTCATATATTGTTTATTTAACTTGTCAAATATTTTCTTGAATAAAATCATATTTTACTGGTATGGTTCCATGACTTGATCACTCACTGGGCTATTATAGCTCATCCCGTTTATTTGTTTTCTTTAACCAGGTTTTCCAAAATATTAAAGCTAGCAAAAGCTGAATTTTGGACGTGTACATGTTTCGTTTTGTGTATTTTGATAGCCCACTTGTTTAGGCTATTCTTATAAATACTATGTAAATTATAGTGTGTAAAACACATTATTGAGATGTGTACTTTCAAATAAATTATATAAATGTGTTTTATTTTGCATTAAGTATGTTTGGATGTCTTGAGCGAGCACATGATTTGAGTCCTGGCGAGAGCTAGGCAGGTAGTCCGCTAAGCCCTTTGGTGCGCCTCTGGGTAAGGTGGGGCTGTCACACTTTAAACTACATATTACTTAACAAAACAAACTAAAATTTCACAAAAATGTTAACAATGTTGGGTTACCTCCCAACAAGCGCTTCATTTAGAGTCTAGAGCTAGACTTTGTAGATATGAGCTTCACTTTTGAGGACCATAACCCAAAGAATCCTCCACTCCTTTGGATGTATATATGTCAATGAAGTGTAATTGGTCCTTTCTTTTCATTGTTCTTCTTCTTGTGCTTCCAAATCCTAAAAAACTTGACACATCATCATCCAATTCATCAATTAAATACATGTTAAAAGTAGACGAGGGATGTTTCAACATATAATTCAAATCAAACACTATTTCCTCATCTCCTACTTTTAACCTATGTGTGCCATTTTTCACATCTATAATTGCACAAGCGATAGCAAGAAAAGGTCTACCAAGTATTATAGGCATGTTAACATCATCCTCCATATCTAACACAACAAAATCTACCGGGATATGAATTTGTCCACTTTCATTAAAACATTTTCAAGAATACCAAGTGGGTGCCTAATGGACCTATCAGCTAGTTGCAATGTAATGTTTGTGCTTTGAACTTTTTTGAATCTTAGCCTTCTAGCTATTGACATGGGGAGTAATGACACAGTTGCACCTAAATCACATAAAACATTGGAAAAATTAACATCACCAATAGTGTATGGGATAGAAAAACTCCTTGAATCCTCGAGTTTTGGTGGAAGTTTGTTTTGTATCATTGCACTACATTCCTCCGTGAGTGTTATGGTTGCAAAATCATCAAGACTTTTTCTCCTTGTCAAAAGGCCCTTTAAAAACTTGTTGTAGCTTGGGAACCTACAAAAATGCATCAACAAAAGGAATGTTTACATGTAGTTGATTAAGCATTTGTGCAATTCTTCCCAATTCTTTTTCTTGCCTTTCATTCTTAAGCCTTTGTAGAAATGGAATTTGAGCTGGAAGAGGAATAGTTTGTGAAGTCATATTTTCAACACCAACTTCATTATCACTCACTATTTCTTTCCCTTTTTCTTCTTTTTCATCTTTTTAACTTCCACATTCTTCAATGATTGGTTCATTTAGTATTTTACTGCTTCTCAATGCTATTGCTTAGGACTTGTTCCTTAGGATTAATTTTAGTTTTACTTGGTAATTCCCCTTGTTTCATAAGGTTCATTTGTTCGGCTATTTGAACAATTTGATTTTCTAAAGATCTAGCCATTCTTAATATTCTACTTTCAAACTGCTCAACCCTTTCCATTACCTTCTCATTTGCCACCTCCCAAGCTGGTTTGTTTTGTGAAAATCCAGGTTGAGTGATCATCTTTGATTCCCTCCACCCAAGATTTGGATGGTTTCTCTACCTGCACGATTCGGGTTGGTCTCCCTTCTCGTGTGTCACAGGAACATCCCCAAAGGACCGTCTTGAAGATTAGGGTGATAATCTAACTCAAACCCTTCCGCAGATCTGAATCAAATTATCAAAGAATATAAACTCTCATTGAATCACTCGACCCCAATCCAACCCCGTGGAATGAAACCGATTGAATCTAACAAGAGGGAAACCCTAAACCCTACCCAAACCTATTGGATAGAACATAAGGTATAAAGTAAACATCACAAGAATCGCTCTTAAAAAGGAAAAGATAGTTCTCATCTCAAGAACTAACGAAATCCCTCAAAGGGAGAAAATCAACTTCCATTGATCAAATCATAATTCAACATTGTAATCATACTAAACGACGATAGTTAGCCTTATATAGGCGTACAAACCCTAAAACTAAATATGGAAATTCTAAATTAAATATAACTTAAATAAATTAAACTAAAACTAATTAAAACAATAAAAATTCCAAACTGCTGACGAAGGTCGCGGGGCGGCCTTGGTCAGAAGCAATTCTGGCCTTGGCATCCAGGTTGTAGGGAAGGCCGCGGGACAGCCTGGGGTGCGGCCTTCAACAAAATGTCTGTGATTGGCTCCTGGTCTTGTCCTTTGAAAATCCGTCCTCACACTTTAGACCTAAAACGTGACCACCAACCTTTGGCCCCTTGAGTGGATGCTAACTGAGCCATCTCCCATGCTCCGTTGCCATGCCTTGAACACTTTGAAACCTCCAATTTGCACCAAATGATGATATCCGTTGATGAAGCTTGAATGATAGGAATCATGGCCACAGGATTCGTATCAAACTCCCCCTCTTCAAAACGATTCGTCCTCGAATCGTTGCCATTAGTTGATGAGAAACCAGGTACGATCACAAAGGATTGTTCACCACTTGGTGGTTCTTCCTCCAACAACTCCTCCAATGATTCAAGAACGGCACACTCTTCCAATGATGCTTCATCATCAATGCCACAAAGCTCCTCTAGTAATGTTGTTGTAGATTCAGTTGGCTCCAAAAGTGTTACCTCGGCTTCAATCTTTTCCTCAATATGCACCTTCATTTGTTGTGGACATTCTTCAACTTCAAGTTTCACAGTTGATTGTTGCTTCTTCTTATTGACTACTTGATTTTGTTTTTCCCTTAAAGCAACGACGTGTGATTCCAATTTGTCCACCACCTTCTGCATCTCTTGTATGAAAGTAGCACATCGACCCTTCATCTTATCCCATATTGAAGAATCAAAATGATGACTTCTAGAGGATTTGGATTTTGAAGACCTTTCCCTCCTCTTTGAAGTAATGCCCTCATAGTCATCATCAACCGCTTTCGTAGAGAATTTGGAATGGTGCCTTTTATCACTCGATCTTTTGGCATCCCAACTAACTTTGCGTCTATTGATACCGCTTTGGGGTTCATAAAAATATAGACTAGAATCTTCAAAGTTCAACATCAATAGCCTGTAAACAATAAACAAATACTCTCCCAATTTTGGTTTTTACGAATATCTCACTTTTATGCTTTTTTCCACTCAAGAAATTTTTTTTTTTTCAATCTTAAAACCCTCTTTTTTTTCATTTTTTTTTTAACTACACAAACAACTCAGAAAACACACAAAATCAACTTAAAAAAAAAACCAAAAAAACTGAAAATTTTCGGATGAACAGTACCCGACTTGAACAGTAACCCTAGTCGTGAAACAGTTCGCCGTGTGAACAGTGTTCCCGGCCTGAACAATGTCGATGAACAATGACTCTATAGTACGTGAACAGTGATGCAATTTTTCTTTTTCTTTTTTTTTTCAGATCAACAAAAAAAAAATCACAACTTTGATTCAAGAAAAATCAGATCTTGAACCAAGAACAACACTAAACAACTTAACACAAAAATCCAAATAGAATAGATATATCCAAATGGATTGATAACGAAGAGATATACCCAAGTGGGTTAAACACAACGAAAAAAAACCTAATTTTCTTTCAAGATCCAATAGCTCTGATACCACTTGACACGATCCGGGTTGGTCTCCCTTCTCGTGTGTCACAAGAACATCCCCAAAGGCCCGTCTTGAAGATCAGAGTGATAATCTAACTCAAACCCTCCCGCAGATCTGAATCAAATTATCAAAGAATACAAACTCTCATTGAATCACTCGACCCCAATCCAACCCCGTGGAATGAAACCGATTGAATCTAACGAGAGGGAAACCCTAAACCCTACCCAAACCTGTTGAATAGAACGTAAGGTATAAAGTAAACCTCACAAGAATCGCTCTTAAAAAGGCAAAGATAGTTCTCATCTCAAGAACTAACGAAATCCCTCAAAGGGAGAAAATCAATTACCATTGATCAAATCATAATTCAACATTGTAATCATACTAAACGATGATAGTTAGCCTTATATAGGCGTACAAACCCTAAAACTACATATGGAAATTCTAAATTAAATATAACTTAAATAAATTAAACTAAAACTAATTAAAACAATAAAATTTCCAAACTGCGGACGAAGGCCGCGGGGCGGCCTTGGTCAGAAGCAATTATGGCCTTGGCACGCATTCTGATCTAGGTCGTAGGGAAGGCCGCGAGACGACCTGGGGTGCGGCCTCCAACAGAATGTTTGCGATTGGCTCTTGGTCTTGTCCTTTGAAAATCCGTCCTCACACTTTAGACCTAAAACGTGATCACCAACCTTTGGCCCCTTGAGTGGATGCTAACTGAGCCATCTCCCATGCTCCGTTGCCATGCCTTGAACACTTTGAAACCTCCATTTTGCACAGAATGATGATATCCATTGATGAAGCTTGAATGATAGGAATCATGGCCACAGGATTCGTATCACTACCCCGGATTGTATGTGTTGGAAAAAGGATTATTATTAGAAGAAGAAGGTTTTGTTAACATATTGAACTTGTACACAAATAGATGGATCATGAGAATCACCACGCAAATGACAATATGCAACTCTACTTGATGAATTTTGACTATTTGAGACATGTCTATTAAAAACATTCTTCATGTTTTGAATTTGAGCACGTAACAATCTAAAGTATCAATTTCATATATACCTTGAGCTCTTCTATTAATACCTCTTTCATTGGCCCATTGGTAGTGACTTGCTGCCATTTCGTCAATCAATTCTTAGGCTTCTTCCGCCAACTTTGCCATGAGGGTTCCCCCTGCAGCTACGTCTATATTGATTTTTGTTTGATAATTAAGTCCATTATAGAATGTTTGTACAATTAACCAATTAGGGAGTCTATGGTGTAAACATTTTCTTATTAAGTCCTTAAATCTCTCCCAAGCTTCATAGAGAAATTCTCCTTCGCATTGGTTGACACTCGTTATGTCCATACAGAGTCTTGCGGTCTTTTTCGGTGGGAAATATTTATTCAAAAATGCTTTGAAAAGGTCCGTCCAAGTTGCAAAGGTATTTGGTGGAAATGATTGAAGCCATTGCTTGGCCTTGTCTCTCAAGGAGAATGGAAAAAGTTTAAGCCTTATGGCATCTTCGGAAATACCATTTAATTTTATTGTGTCACATATTTCCAAAAAATTAGCCAAGTATACACGTGGATCTTCATTTATATTACCACCAAATTGATTTTGTTGAACCATTTGAATTAATCCCGGCTAAAGTTCAAAATTATTTGCATTTACCGGTGGTTTAATTATACTATTGTGAGGACCAGTTGGATCTGGCTTGGCAAAATCTCTTAAAGAACGAGTTTGAGGGCTATGATTTTGGTTTACCATTTCCATAGCTACCTTTTGTTGTTCTTGAGGTTGAGATTTACTTGAAGTGTCACCAATCTCCTCCAACTTAGCTTGCTCTTCTTGCCTTTGTCTCCTGGCCTTCCTTGCAGTTCTTTCAATTTCCGGATCAAATGGAAGAACAACTCTTAAACTCCTATGCATACGCCTACAAAATAGAAGGATTATTTACAAATAAACATATACAAAGTTTAGATTAATAGTGTTAACTTTTGCCTTAGTATTGCCTTGATTCCCTGGCAACGGCACCAAAAACTTGACGTGGCGTAGATTAGGTATAGCAAATAAGAACAAATACACACAAATAAAGTAATAAAAACCTAATCTCCCAACTTAATCGGTAAGTGCATAGGTCTATTGTAGTACTTGGAGTTTTAGGTGTCAAATCCCTTGAGGAATCAAATATGTGCAACTACTTCAGCTTTTTCACTAACTTTTATTATTTAAACACAATTAAAATAAGATGGATATAGGGTTCCTTCAATAGAATAGGTATATGATTGAGAACTTGTGTAAATTTAATACAAAGAAGCCTAGAACATAGAATCCACTAATGAATCATGCATGAGTGACTTACTAAGTTTTACCTTGCCTTGTTTAGAATCAAATTCCTTATGTGTCATAACTATATCTCTCTATGAAATGACAAGATTTCAACTATTCTCATGATGAAACCATATGAAAACACGAATTGTATTGATTCACTTAAGCATCTATTATTCTCATATGAACTATTTAAGCATTACTTGTTCATTTTCCATTATTAAGTGTGTCTCTCAATGTCAAATAACAACTATGTGGCTTGTTTAAGTTGGCCATGCAAAAACAAGTGTTAAAGCTTGAACAAGTAAACAAACAAATGCAAGCTTAACAAGTGCAAGTGAATTAAGTTATGTTTGTTGATTCATTAGCTTCATCTGTGATCTAGATTAAGCTTTTAGTTCAACATGGTTAATGAAACAACTAAAAGTTCAACTTCAAAGCAAGAATTCATGACAACAATTGAGAGCAAAAGAGATAGAGTTGAGGAATTGCTCAACCAATATTGGAATAAGCTCCTCTTCTTATTCACCTTCAAAAAATTGCACTACAAAAGTTCTCTTACAATGTTCCTCACTATTCTATTGACAAATGAAGAGAATTCTATTAATTCTCTCCCAAGCTACGAATAAAACTAGAGAATATAACTATTTTCTACTACCAAAACTTCTTACAAATGTTTACAAATGACTTCTATTTACAGACAAATGTTCTTCAAGTCATTTTCCAACTTGCATGAATCATTAATGTATGGAAATGATGAAGATTTGCTTGGGGATTCTAAATAAGCACAAAAGTCTTCATTTATGCTTTTAATGTATTCTCCCCCTTATAAAACCCTATTCCCATCTAAAAATATCTACAAAAATAGTTGGAAGAAGATACAAGTTGATACCCTAGAAAAATCCAACCGACCTGTGATCCGCCGGTGGCAACCTGCGGATCATAACTCACGGATCACACCTTGTGGTCCCCACTTGATTTTCTAATTTTTGCTGAGCTAGATTCCACGTGTGCAGGCATTTCCCACATATTGCCATGCATTTTGATGAATAATTGGATTTTCCATTATTTTTGCACAATTTATTTCTTCAATTTGTTCATCAAACCCTTGCTCTTTGAATCACATTTGAATTTGATTTTTCTTGACTCCAATTGATTCAAAATAAATTTAAGTATGATGAACCCTGCAATTATATACAAAAATTGTACATTAGTTTGCTTAAGTCAAGATTCTGCCTTAAAAACCCTAATTCTTATAATCTTGTTGGAAAATGAGTCATTTTGCAACAAAAAATGCTATAATTATTTAAAACTAATAATAAACTATATAATTATATTTGGTCAAATTATTACTTATCATCAGTCAATCAAACACACCATCAATCATAAAAATCATCTAAACCTTAGGTAAGAATAATTTAAGCACACATAATTGTGTCAACAAAGATGCAATCTTTAGGCACAAGTGACATGATTAACCAACAAAAGGAAGAATTGAAAAAGAAATGATACGATCGGGGGTGACCCTCTCGTATATCACAGGAATATCATCCCCAAAGGATCATCTTGAAAAGAAATCCGCAAAAACAATCCAATCTTCTTGACTCCTTTGTCACTTGTCTAAAGACTCCAAGAACAACTTGAGTTGTGGTGCTTGAAGATTCAACCAAGATCATTGAACTCCTCCTTTTACATTGCAAGTTAGACTCGTGGAATAGACTCCTATCCAACCTGTGGAATAGACTCCTACGCCACCCGTGGAATAGACTCCTAATTGACAAACCCAAAAGAATGAATCAAATCACATGGAAGAAACTCAAAGCGGAGAGTTTGGTCACCATGGAATCACTCCAATAAGACCAAGAATTAGTTCTAATCCAAGAACTAAAGAAAACTCTCGTAGAAAGAAAACTCACAATTTTATTAATTCATCATACTTCGTCATCATTAAAATAATACAAGGAATGCCCTTTTATAGGCTCATAAAGAATATTCTAGAAAACTTACTAAAAACCTATCACTAGTTGTAACCTATAACAATTAGATAACTACCATAAAGATTACAACTTGCAAAAATAAATTAAATATTGAATAAAATCCAAAAGCCCTAGCTTGCCAGAGTTTATGTCCCTGTCCATGTGGGCTATCCGAGAGCGGTTAGCCAACGCGGATAGGACCAGAAACTATGATCCTTCCTTCGTGTCTTCCTATTTGAGTGGATGCTAAATAGGTCTGTCGCGTCCTAAAAATCGTAAGTAAAGGGTACTAGTGGGGTCATTGACTGTCGCATCCTAAAAAGACGGTCCAGTTTAGTGACCTTCTTTGAAAATATAGGTTTTGAAAAAAAACGTGCGCGTGTGAGAAAAATTGAGTTTTTGGTGAAAAAATGTATTTTTAAACAAAATGGTATTTTTTGGAAAATAAAACAAGGCCGGGAATACAAGTTCGACAGTTTTGGCCAACTTATTTTGAAGGGTTTTATTTAGAAAAATAGAGTCACCACTTGGTATTGAGTTAGGGTGTACCAAGTCACCCGAAAAATCGTTTTAACAAAACAAAAGTAAATTTTTTTTTAAAAAAATCATTTAAAACCCTTTTTCGACTCCGGTCTACGAAAACGAGAGAAAAAGGTCCGGGAGTCACATTTGAAGAAAGGGAAGGCAAAGGCTTGCACCTAATGCACCCTTTCTACCTAGCCGAGGCTAGTTGCGAGATTTAACCAAATTTTCCTAAATTAACCCTAAGTTTTATCATGTTCGGATGTATCTAAATGAATGCAAATCCTAAATCTAAATGTGGGTATCGGGAGGGTCGGCATGTTCTGTCGAGACTTGATCCTGATTATCGCATTAATTGTGAAACCCAAATCGAGACCTCAAGGGAGTCACGAGTGTGAATGCAAAATGAAATGCAAAAAAGGAAAGAAAAATAATAATATAGATAATAAGTGGCCGAAGAAAGTGGAAATGCAACATAACGAGTACGGGGGGCTAATGGCTCATGACCGAATGTTCCTACTCACAGAGGGGGGAACGACATGTATGCCACTGCTTCCCACGTGAGTAGATGACTATTTCTAGTCGGATCACGCAAATGTCCTAAATTCTAAGTGAGATGCAACCTAGATGTCATGCATTTGAAGACATGTCCAAAACAAATAAAAAATCATGCAAAATGGAAAGAATAGTAAAAATGTGTGAAGTGGGATGTAAAATGCACACGAGTGCACCAACACTAAAATACCCTAAGAGTCTAGCGTTGGACTAGCCCTTTCTAGGGATTCCCCACTAGCTTTGGACTAGCGGGAAAACAATAAGCCACGACTAGCGTTGGACTAGTGTGGTTACCGAATAACATAAAACATGAATTTAAATAGTAAAGCATGAATTAAAAGAAAATTAAACATATCAAGACATATAAGTCAAGTAGAAGAACATAACACATAAGCATAATATCTAGATGCAAAATCGTAATGAAAGCGATAAAACAAATAAGCACATAAGCACGCAAAAGCAAATAAACCCTAACTATTACATCGATGTCTAATTTACAATTTAAAAAGGGGGAAATTAAAAATGCCCTATCTATTGCACTTTCTATCTAATTGCACAATTTTTTGCTAAAATATGAGAAAAATAATCTAACTATTACATTGACTAGCTAAATACAAAATATTATATTTTTCCAAAATAATGATAAAAATTTCAAAATCAAATAAATTAAATACGCAAATACGCAAAAAGTATGTAAAATCAGAAATAAACAAATCATAATAAAAATAATGCATAAAATCACGTTGGAGCATATTGGAGCACATAGAGAGAAAAATTAACAAAGGATAGGGATACCTCTTTGAAGACCCGGTACAAATGCTTAAAAATATGAATACACACGTCAATGTATCATGATATAATGAATAAAGCCTAAATATGTAAGTATTGACAAATTAGGATAAAATGTAAAGACTAGCAACTAAGGGGACAAAACAAAAATTCTATTAAATTTAAAGGGTAAGATTGAAAATTCATGCAAGTCTAAAGGGTAGAAATGCAAATTTAAAGTAAGTTGGGGGGCCAAAATGCAAATTCCAGCAACGTTAATGGGCTAATTGCAACTAACTTAGGGCACAATTGGATAAAATAAAGCCTAAGGGGTCAATTGGTAAATTAGGGGCTTAATTGCACAAAAATACAAAGTGCTTAGGGGCATTGTGACACTAACAAAACCACAAGGACTGAGAAATAAATACTTATAATACTTAATCAAAAAGAAGACAGAAAAAACAAGAAACCACACGACACAGTTTTAGTTGGAACTACACCAAATGACATAGTTTCAGCAATTTTCTTTTATCATCAAATACAAAACAAAACACAAATGTACTAAAAATCAGAAAGAAAAAGAAAAGCAAGTCAAAGTCCCAAAAAAAAATCTTCTTCTTCCCCATTTTTCTTCTTTCCCCTCTATCTGTCTGGGTTTCTTTCACTTTTCTCTCCTCTCCCTCTCTTCCAAAATCTTCTCTTTTTCATCTTGTTCCTCTTCTTATTTTTCTTTTTTTTTTCTTTCTCTTACTCTATAGCCCTCTGTTTCTCTCATTTTCTCTCTGACTCTCTATTTTCATTCTTTTCATTTTTGTTCCTTTTCTCTAATTCTCACTTCTCTATTCTCTCTTTCTTTGGTTCTCTCTAGTTCTTGTTTCTCTCTCTGTCTCGCCCTTTGTTCTCTCCCTCCGCATCTCTATCCTCCCTTTTACCTTCGAGCTCTCGCCCCCCTCCATTTCTAGTTTCCTCTCTTTCTTTCTTCCTTCCCTCTCTGTTCTTGCTCAATGCTTCTTTTGTTCTTCTTCGATTGAAAATAGTAGAGCTAAAACCCCCCATCCTCTCACTCTCTCTATCTCTCTCTTGCCTTCTCGCTCTCTCTTGCTGGTTAGGGGGGATTTGGGGATTTTTTTTAGCTACAAGGGGACTGGCCTGAGGCTATGGAAGACTGAAATTGGATGTGGACTTGTTTAATTTGCTTTTTGTGTAGATTTTGGGGAAGTTTGTGTGCTTGACTTGCTTCGGAGGTGGACGATTAAGAGGGACAGACAGCTAGTGGAGATTGGGTGGAGTAGATAGGTTGTTCATTGGTGAGTTTTTGTGGTGGTTTGAAGGCTGGCTGAAGCAGAGATTTGGGATTTTTGTGTAGTAGTGAACGGTGTGTGTGTGTATATGTGTGTGAAAGATTGATGGTAGCTTTACTTTGATTTGGGAGTGTTTTGCAGTGATCTTGGTTAGTTAATTGTGCATGTGTGCATGTGGTTAAGTCGGCGTTGATGGTTGCGTATGGTGCAAGTGGAGTTTAGGGCGTTGTGTGTGGTTTTCCAATGGTGGTTGTGGGTTATTTAGGTGGTGTTCGTCTAGTGGTGATGATGGTAATGGCGAATTGGTGCTGGTGGGAGTTGTGATGATAAAGTCTGGGGGGGACGTATGGTGGTGTTTGTGATACAGTGGTGGTGCGTGTGCATGATTGTTTTTTGTGATTTTTCTTGTAGGTGAGGGATATGTGGAGGCTTCGGTGGAATGGTGGTTGTCTTGAATTGAGAAGGCTGACCTGGTTGAGTTAAGGCCGAAAGAGAGGGGAGTTTGATGGTAAGATGGCTGTGCCATGGGGTAGCAGTGGCAAATTTGGGCAGGTGGTTGTAGATTGGGGCTAACGGTGGAGGATCAGGTGGGATTTTGGGTTGTTTGTGCTGTTTGTTTTTTTTTTTTTTTTTGTGCAGGTTGAATATGTGGTTCTGTTTTGGGTGAGTAGTGACAAGAATTGGAGCTGTCTTTTTGTTGTTGTTGTTGTTGGTGATTTTGGGGCTAAGATTGATGGCCTTTTCTTGTTTCCGATGGGATTTTGGGGAGGCCTTGATGATTCACAGTGGTGGTGATGGCGTACTGAGAGGCTGTGAAAATGATTGTAACAGGCAGTTTGAAACTGTTTTGTGGTTTTGTAGGCTAGAATGGTGAATCGCTGGAGTTGAACTTGGCCACAGGGAAAATTGCTAGGGGATTTTTGGTGGTTTTTCTGGTTACTTGTGGTGGTTTTATTGATGGTTGGAGGCTGTGGTCCTACTATTATTGATGATTTGTAGGTGACTTGGTATTTGGTGGTGGAAAAGAGAGCTTGAGGGTGGTGGTGGTGGAAGAAGACTGCTGGTGGTGGTGAGGAAAGGTGGTAGGTGATGGTGGAAGATAGAGCTTGTGGTAGAGGGAGAAGAACGTGGATTTCTGGTGGTGGAAGAGGGAGGAGTGAGAGAGAAAAGAGAGGAGGTCGTGGATAGAAAACTAGAAGATGAAGATGAAGATGTAAAACAAAACCCAAAAAAATGAACCAAAACCCAGAAAATGAAAAACAAAACTACAAAGAAAAGAAAGAAAAAAAAAAGCAAAAGATTCAACCAAAATCTCTAATAAAATACATACAATTGATTAGATCCATTGAAGAATAGAAGAAAAGTAAACCAAATTAAAAACAAGAACTCACCTTTTAAGCTTGAAGAAGGATGAAGAGTAGCTTTTTGATGAAAGACGCCTGCAGTGTGTGTGTTTTTGTGATGTTTTTGTGTGTGTATTTGATCTCTTTGGATAAAATCAAAATGTGTTTTCAGGGTTTATGATTTTTCTTTTTTTAACTTTTTTCCTGATTAAAGGGGTATTTATAGGCCACTTGTCTTGGTTACCAAGAATACCACAAAATAACGAAAACGCCACCGGTAATAAAAATACTAATTTTATTTAAAAAATATTTTTTTAACCCCAAAAATTAAAAATTAAAACAACAAAATGACGGCAATCTCTAAAATCTTCAAAAAAATTCAAAGTATTTTTCAAAAATAAAACCTAGAGCTTAAAGCTGATAAAAATGCACTCGGGTTGTGAAATGACGATTTTGCCCCTGGACAACGAAAATACACAAAAAAATGGCTATTAGCCTCAAAAAATTACCAAAAATTCAACATAAGCTTAAAACACTAGAAAATGCCTTTATGACTCAAAAATTGACAAAAAATGAATTTAAACTATAAAATAACGATTTTGCCCTTGGACAATGAAAATTTACAAAAAAATAGCTATTAGCCTCCAAAAATTACCAAAAATTAAAAATAAGCTTAAAACACTAGAAAATGCATTTATGACTTAAAAATTGACAAAAAGTGAATTTAAACTGTAAAATACGATTTTACCCTTGAATGTAGTATTTACAAAAAAACTAGCAATCGTCTTCGAAAAAATCAAGAAAATTTAGAAACATACTTAAAGAATTAGAAAAATGAATTTGGAGCCTAAAATGAGCTAAAATGATGTTTACGAGGCGAAATTACCATTTTGCCCTTGTGCTGGTAAACATATAGAAGAATACCAATTAAATCCAGAAAAATTATAAAAAATTAACAAATTCACATGAAAGTAAAAATATAAATTTAAAACCCCCAAAAGCTGATAGAAAAATATTTACAGATTACTATTTTGCCCCCAAGATTATTAAAAATGAAAATTTGACCCAAAAAATGCAAACATGCCCTCCAATGTTTGAAAATAAATGGTGTGTCAAAATTTGGTATCTACAAGGTCATCTTCCATGCTCCATTGCCATGCCTTGTGCCCTTGAACTCCTCAAAATATCATCGACGAACAATCAATCCTGTTGAGGCTTGAATGATGCATGTGGACTACCATGCACGTATCAAACTCTTCCTCTTTGGAACGATTTGTCCTCGAATCGTCGCTCATGATTTGTAAAGAATGAGGCACCACTCAAAGCTCAAATTTGCAAAATTCATAAGAATAAGAAGAATCTCTTTTTTTTTTTCACCCAACTGTTGGCTTTTCTTATAGAATCTTACAAATTTGCCTTTTTCCACTCAAGAAATTTTCCCAATTAGCAACCCTCTTTTTTTAACAACACAAACAACTCACAGAACACAAAACTCAACTCCAAAAATAAACAAAACAAAACTGAGAGAAAAAAAAAAGAAAAGCAAAAAAAATTCTGAAAAAATTTGGATGAACAGTAGTCGGAAGTGAATAGTACTCCGTCATGAACAGTCGACGATGAAACAGTAATTTCGTCATGAACAGTGCCGTTGATGAACAATGATTCCGGCGATAAACAGTGCCGATGAATAGTGCGCAACAAAACGATTTTTTTTTCAAATCAAGTTAGAGGAAAAAAAATAAAAAAAATAGAGCAAATTAGGACCAAATAATAAATTTAAACTAATTGGGATAAAAAATTAAAAATAAATAAAAAATAAAAAATTACGCAAATCTAGGGGTAAAATATAAATTAACGCAAATTGGGGGCAAATAGTAAATTCCAACGACTAAGGGAACTAAGAATAAAATTCTATAAGACTTGAGAGGTCAAAAATTGCAAATGCTAATTAATCAAGGAGCAAAATTAAAAATTTAAACTGAATGAGGGATTAAAATAACAAAATTCAGAAAATATAGGGACAAATTTGCAAATTATAAGGTTCAATTGAAAGAATATAAACAATCAAGGGGGTCAATCTGTAATACACAGGGACTGAAATTACATAAAACTAAAAAGCTTTTGGGGCATAGGTATAATAACCAAACTTAGAGGCTGAAGAGAAATAACCAAGGAAAAGAAGAAAAACAATCTTAATTTATGAACTAAATTAATTAATTACTCTAATTACATTAACTAACTTAATCATCTGAATTAAAGGTAAAACTAAATCAAAACAAAAACTAACCTAAATATTAATCCAGTTAAAACTAAACCTAACGAAACAAGAACATCATATTTCTCCAAATCCCCCAAATTAATCTTCTTCAACCTTCAGATTCCATTTCATCTCTCCCTCTCTGTCTCTCGCCTATTCTTTTCTTCTCTCCCCTATCTTTCTTCTTCCTATTCTTTCTCTCCTGCTCTCCCTTTCTTTCTCTGATTCTGTCTCTCTTTTTGACTTCTCTTAATGTCTCTGTTTTCCTTTTATCTCACGTGCCTTCTCTCTCTCTTGCCTCTCTATCGCACCCCCTCTCTCTTTGTCTCTACTGCTCTCACTCTCTCTGTTTGTCTCATTTTCTGTTTTCTCTTTTTTTTTCTCATCCGGCACCGAACGATTTTCTAGATTGGGGGGGAAAAGCTACGGCACGTGTGGGTAGGCGGTGATAGTGTGTGTTTACTGTGTAAATTTGTGTGTTTTGTGTAAATTGATGTGTGTGCAGTGTGTGCTTCTGTGCGTGTGTGTTGGTGTGAAGTCATGTGACTGTTTTCGGTGGCCACGGTTGTCTGATTGGCTTTTGGGTGGAGGTTACAAGTTGAGAGGATGGTAGTTTGGAGTCATCTTGCTGGTCATTTGGGGCTGCCTTGGTCAGTTTAAGCGTAGGGGAGAGTCAACTGGTAAGGGGGTTGTGTCTGTGAGTTTGACAGCATGGCTGCGATGAATGATGGGGTGTTACTAGGTAAGGGAGAGGGGCTGGTGATTGTGTGGTAGTGGAGAAAGGTAGCGGTTTGGGCTTGTCAAGTGACAGGGCATTTAGGGAGTTGAATTGCAATGATTGGGTTGAATACAAACCTGTAATTATGTTTTTGGGCTGATTGACGATCAATTTGGTGATCTTGGGCGACAATTAGGCCGAGCAGTGGTGGGGATTGGTACTTGGGGATGAAGACTTTGTGAGTGTGTGGTTGTTTGAGGCTATTGGCAGTGCGTGCAGGTGGCATAGTTGAGCTCGTGGCTTCGGTGTTGGATAAGGAACGTTCGTTGGAAGGATGGAATTGGAGGTGATGCTGATTGTCAATTTGGAATGTTTGGCAATGAGACGGTGGAGAGCAGGGGTATGGAGGTTGCTTTTAGGCCTGCAGGTAATTGGTGGTGCTAGGGAGGTCTTGATTAGGCAATCTTTTGGTTGTTGTTTTTGCAGATGGACCAGGAAATTTTGAATATGTGATTGCAGGGGTACTGAGGATTGCATTTTGATGGTCAAGCAATTGGGATTGTTTTGGGTATTTTTTTTTTTTTGCAGGCTGCATGAAGGATATTGTTGGCGGTGTGGCTGCAGATTTGGATATGATTCTGCTTGGTTGGGGTGGTGAAATTGGGGCTTTGAGCTACAGGTGGTTGGCCGTGGCTTGGTTGTTTTTGTATGACTGTTTATGGTGGGCCATGGGAAGAAGAATTGTGTTTCTGCAGTGTCTTTGGGTAGCAAATGGTAGAGCTGTAGGCTAGGAAGATGGTGGAGTGGTGATTTGAAGCTTGGCCAAGGGTCTGAGGTTGTTACAGGGGAAATCTTTGGGTAATGGTGAAGGTGGTTGATTGGTGTTGTTACGGTGGTTGGAGGCTTATTGGATTTCTGGATTTCTGGGTCTGTGACTGTGGTGGTGAAATGGATGAAGATGGTGAAAGGTTGAAGGTGGTCCAGTGGAGAGGAAGATGAGTGGACGATGGTAGCTGAGTGGAGAGACAGCGGTGGAGGGAGGAGCTGTGAAGGGAGGAGACGATGGAATAGAGGAGGAGATAGGGGATGAAGGAACAGAAAACAAGCCCAGTAATGGATAGAACAAAACCCAGAAAACAAAAACACAAAGAAAAAAAGAAACAAAAGTAACGATTGAAGACAAAACCCAAGCAAAATTCAACTAACTTTAAGTAATAATAATAAAAAAAAACATAATCAGATTCACATAGAAATGAAAGAAAAATGAACCAATGCAGATAGAAAAACTTACCTTTTCAAGCTGAAAAATTGATCTGTGATGAACAGTAGCAGCCTTCTTGAGGAAGACGATGAACAGTAACAAGAGTGATGAAGGCGGCTTCAAGTGTGTGTTTAAAGGTGTGAAATGTGTGTGTTTTAATCTAAAATATCACAAAAGCAAAAGTGTTTCTAGGGTTTTTTCCATTTTTCTTCCTTTTTTCTTTTGCTGATTATAAGGGTATTTATAGGCCACTTGTCTTGTTGGCCAAGAATGCTGTAAAATAACGAGAATGTCACCGGTATTAAAAAATACTCATTTTATTAAAAAATTATATTTTTAAATCTAAAATTAAAATTAATACAAGAAATATGACAGCGATCTCTAAATTTTCAAAAATAATTCACAGTAGATTTCAAAAATAAAAATTAGAGCTCAAAATTGATAGAAACGCGCTCGAGATGTAAAATGACAATTTTGTCCCTAGACAACGAAAATACACAAAAAAAAATAGCTATTAACCTCAGAAAATTATCAAAAAAATTAAAATAGGCTTAAAACATTAGAAAATGCCTTTTTGACTCAAAATTTGGTGAAAAATAAATTTAAACTGTAAAATGACGATTTTGCCCTCGGACAATGAAAATACACAAAAAATAGCTATTAACCTCAGAAAATTATCAAAAAATTAAAATAAGCTTAAAACATTAGAAAATACCTTTTTGACTCAAAATTTGGTGAAAAATAAATTTAAACTGTAAAATGACGATTTTACCCTCGGACAATGAAAATTTACAGAAAAATAATCATTGTCCTCAAAAAAATTAACCAAAAATTAAGGATAAACTTAAGCTACTGGAAAATGCATTTTTGACTCAAAATTGGTGAAAAATGAATTTAAACTGTAAAATGACGATTTTGCCCTCGGACAATGAAAATACAAATAGCTATTTTCCTCAAAAAATTATCAAAAATTACAAATAAGCTTAAAACATTAGAAAATTCATTTTTGACTCAAAAATGGAAAAAATAAATTTAATTTGTAAAAATGACGATTTTGCCCTTAGCTGGTACAAATATAAAAAATACCAATAAAATCCAGAAAAATCATAAGAAATTAACAAATTTACATAAAAGTAAAAATATGAATTTAAAACCTCCAAAAGCTGACAGAAAAATATTTACAGATAAAATTACTATTTTACCCCCCGAGATTATTAAAATTTTAAAATTTGTCCTTAAAAAGTGCAAACATGCCCCCTAGTGTTTGAAAATAGACAGTGTGTCAAAATTTGGTATCTACAGTCCCATTAGCTACAAAGCTGGCAAGGGAGAGCTTTTATTTGCGAAGAAAGTTTCAGATGAGCTGCCCAAATAAGGGAGGCCTAACTTGCAAAGAGAGTTGATCTTCCACACTCGATGTCTCATTAGAGACAAGGTATGTAGTATTGCCGTTGACTGTGGTAGTTGCACTAATCTTGTGAATTCAATGTTGATAGATGAGCTTGGTTTGGGAACAATGAAGCGTCCCAAGCCTTATAGATTGCAGTGGGTGAGAGATGGTGGTGAATTGAAAGTGAACAAGCAAGTCAAGGTTGAGTGCACCATTAGAGCTTACAAAGATAAGGTTTTATGTGATGTGGCGCCTATGGGAGCATGTCACTTACTACTGGGGCATCCATAACGATTTGATCTCAAGATGATGTATGATGGGTTTCGCAATCAGAACTTGTTCACTTGGCATGGAAAGGACAACACACTTGTGCCATTGACACCGTTGGAAGCTCATAGGGACTATATGAAGCTGTTCAAGGAGCTTGAGGTTGTAAAGGGGAAGAAGAAGATGGTTGATACGATCGGGGGTCTGCCCTCTCCTATATCACAAGAATATCATCCCCAAAGGATCGTCTTGAAAAAAAATCCACACAAAAATAACCCAATCTTCTTGACCCCTTCATAACTTGTTGAAAACCCCAAGAACAACTTGAGTTGTGGTAACTACTCGATCTTCTTGACCCCTTCGTAACTTGTCGAAAACCCTAAGAACAACTCGAATAGGTTGCTTCGAAGATTCAACCAAGATCGTTGAAATCCTCCTTTTGTGCTGCAAGTTAGACCCCTAACCAACCCGTGGAATAGACACCTAACCAACTTGTGGAATAGACCCCTAACCAACTAATGGAATAGACCCCTAATTGATAAATCCAAAAGAATTAATCAAATCAAGTGGAAGAAACTCTAAGCGTAGGTTCTGGTCACCATAAAATCAATCCAATAAGACTAGGAATTAGTTCCAATCCACGAACTAAAAACAAAATTTCAAAGAGAGAAAACTCACAATTTTTATTGATTCATCATAACATGTTCTTAAAATAATACAAGGAATGCCTTTTTATAGGCTCATGAAGAATATTCTAGAAAACTTACTAAAAAACCTATCACTAGTTGTAGCCTATCACAATTAAATTACTATCATAAAGATAACAACTTTGTAAACAAATTAAAACATCACACAAAAACGTGTTCTAACTTTCTAATAAAGGTCGTGGCATGGCCTTGGGTGCGACCTTAGTTAGAACTTTTTGTGCTATTTTCTTCACGCCTTACTTCATCTAACCGTTTCACGACGCTCCAATCTTTTGGCTCTTGAATGGATGTTAAATTAGTAGTTTTTGTCATGCCCTAGGTTCTTGAACTCCTCAAAATAGCATAGACGAACTATCAACCCAGTTGTGGCATGAATGATACGTTTGGGGCTACTAGGAACATATCAATTGTGAAGAAGGATCTTATTAATTCTCATTCTTCTCTTCCACATATATCTTTTGTGTAGGTACATGATGTCCCCTCAACTGGAGTCATGAAGAAGCAAGATTCAAGGATGAATCTTCTTGAAGAGGAGGGGAATGATACGAACCAAGCGGCAAAGGCTCAACTAGATGGAGTCATTCGAGTCGCCGCTAGTGTATTACCAAAGCATAGGGCTTTAGCCACTCAAAATAGAGGCTTAGAGACATCAAGAGTGGTCAAAAGGAGCAGGAGGAAATGGCCATGAAAGGTTGGGAGGAGTACACCTACGAAGGTTCAAAAGACATTGCACAAGAAAGGCCGTCAAAAGGTTTTTGATGAAGGTCGTAGGTAAGGCCACGCAGCGGCCTTCCCCACAGCTTCCATCAGAAAATGAGCTCAAGTAGGATTTTGATTTTGATCAAGGCCGTGTCGGAGGCCGCCCTACGGCCTTCTCCAGTAACTTTTTGATTTTATTTGCTTTTTGCGTTTTTACTTAGTTTTTGATGTGTAATAGGCTAGTTACTTTCTATGTTGGTTATTTAGGATATTTTTACCTATATAAGGCTAATTTCTATCATTGTTTAGACATTATCATTGAAGTTGAATAAAAGTATCAAGATTTTTCCTCTTTAGTTCTCTGTGTGAGACTTGTGAATTCTATGAGTAATTCGTGAGTTCTTTCGATATCCTTGAGTTCTAACCAATGTGTGGGGTTAGGGTTTGGGATCCTTTTATCAATTTCATTTCAATTCTTGGATAGAATTGGGGTTAGGTTGTTTCCAGATACACAAGAATGATACTTGGGAGGGTTGTCCCTGTGGTTGGTGATTGTTTTAAAGGGTCCCATTAAGTGATTAACGAGAGGTCTTAGGCAGATCGCATCAAAATGTTGTACCACATCTTTATCCACCTTGATGGTCTTCAACGTAGCAAGTGTGATGGTTTCACTGGTCGATAGGTAGTTTTTGCACTCCATCCACTAGGATGCCTACTTTTTCGAATATCTTGGAGAGAAGTCTTAGGAAACCAAAGCAAGTGTTAGTAGCCTTAACCTGCACCACTATCCCCATTAACAGATGATTACACTAAGGAGTGAAGTAGCAATGGGCATAGAACCTTTCACCAACTCCTCCAAAAAGTATAAATCACTGTTATGCATTTTATTTTTGCTGCTCTGCTTTGGCTTCATATTTTGAGCCAAAATATAGAAGGCCACATGTAGTTGAGCATTTTTTAATTTCTGTGCTCTATACACTATCCTCCCATCTGTCCTAGATGTCTCTCCTACTACTCCCAGTCTAGCTATTGCCTCATCAAAGTCTCAGTCCTCGAGGAACTCTAACTTCCTACTCCCCTCGTGATTTGGTCCATTATTCGGACACCCTAGAAGTTGGGAGACACTCTCCCTAGTAATCTAGACCACCTGCCTCCGGACTGTAGAATTGATGAACCACCCGCACTTCTTCTGTTTGTCAAGCACGTTTGCATAAAACTCCCAACCGAGTTGGGGTAATAATAGTTAGGAAATCTTGGAATTGGATCCCACCCCAACTTGGCAAATAGAATAGTCACATGGAAGTAATTATCCACCTCCTGTGAGACTGACTTCTCCTTGATTAGGTCATTATGTTGTCATGCTTCATACTACTGCTGATTATCCATAGAAGTAAATCTGGTGGCGTGGTGAAGAGCCATCTTCACCCTGGGGCCTGCGTGAAGAAGAAGCTCGAGACCTCTTACTAGTAGATCTGGTAGACAAAGCCATAACTGCCAAGAATCAAATCTAAACACTATTATGAATATCTTGCAGGACACATTATAAGAAAATCAAAAGCCATCAAACTTAAACTCAAATTAAACATAGGAACCCCTAAAATACCATGTAGGTCAACAACTTTCCAACATACAATTTAATTATTTCAAATTCATACAAAAATCAACTCAGCCATCTATATAACAGTGGCTAATTAACATCCAAACACATTGAATTTGAACCAAGCAATGTACATGTAAATTCTAGTCATCAATAACATCTAAACCTCCCAACAGTTCAATTATCCTCAACAAGACCTTAAACATCCATAAACTCTTCCAATTAGCATGAATATTGATCAAACAGAGTATAGTGAATCATAGGAAAACATGGATACGGGAAATTGCCTATACTTGATAACTAAAGTTTTACTCGCCAACGCCAAAGTATAAACAACTACAACAAATCCAAGTAACCCATATTCAATTAAAATTCAAGCTACATTGGCTTCTCACAAACCGATCTACATCACATAATGATACGATCAGGGGTTTCGTCCACCCTCTCGTACATCACAGGAACATCATCCCCAAAGGATCATCTCGAAAAGAAATCCATACAAAATAACTCAATTTTCTTGACCCCTTCGTAACTTGTCGAAGACCCCAAGAACAACTTGAGTTGTGGTAACCACTGATCTTCTTGACCCCTTGTCGCGTCTCAAAAATCGTGGGTAAAGGGTGGGAGTGCTAGTGGGGTCGTTGACTGTCGCGTCCGAAAAGACGATCCGGTCTCGGTGACCCTTTCGAAAATAAAGGTTTTCAGAACAACCATCTGTGTGTGAGAAATATCAAATTTTAGTAGTCAAGTGTATTTTAAGAAAAATGGTATTTTTAAAAGAAAATAAGGCCAAGACTAAAAGTGCGACAGATTTGGCCAAATAATTTGAAAAAGGGTTTTATTTTTAAAAATATGGAGTCGCCACTTGGTACTGAGTTAGGGTGTACCAAGTCACCCGAAAAAATCATTTAAACAAAACAAAAAGTAAAATTTTAGGAAAATTATTTAAAACCTTTTTTCGACTCCGGTCTACGAAAAACGAGAGAAAAAGGTCTGGGAGTCACATTTGAAGAAAGGGAAGGCAAAGCTTGCGCCTAAGGCACTCTTTCGACCTAGCCGAGGCTAGTTGCGAAGGTTTAATCAAGATTTCCTAAGTTAACCCTAGATTCTATCGCGTTTGGATGTATCTATATGAATGCAAATCCTAATGTCTAAATATGAATATCGGGAGGGTCGTCATGTTCCATCGAGACTTGGTCGGAATTATCGTCATTAATTGCGAAACCCGAGTCGAGACCTCGAGGGAGTCACGAGTTTTTATGCAAAATGTGATGCAAAAAGAAAAGAAAATAATAATATATAGTAAGTGAAGAAAGAAGGTGGGTATGCAACATGATGGGTACGGGAGAACTAATAACTCGTGACTGAATGTTTCTACTCACGGAGGGGGGAACGGCCTATACGCCACTGCTTCCACGTGAGTAGACAACTATTTCTAGTCGAATCACACAAATGTCCTAATTTCTAAGTGAGATGCAACCTAAATGTCATGTATTTTTAAGAATGTGTCAAAATAATAATAATAATAATAGTAATAATAAATAAGAGTAATAATAAAATCATGATAGGTGGAAAGAAAACTAAAAGTGTGTAAAATGAGATATGAAATGCACACGAATGTACCTAACACTAAAATGTCCTAAGGGTATAGCGTTGGACTAGCCCGTTCTATAAAAAATCGACTAGCGTTGGACTAGCGAGAAAAGAATGAAGCCACAACTAGCATTGGACTAGTGTGGTGACGGAATACTATAAATCATGAATTTAAACATTAAAGCATGAATTAAAAGCAAATTAAACATATAAAAGCATATAAGATCACATAGGAGCACATAACACATAAGCATAATATTCTAGATGCAAAAATCCTACGGAAAGCGGTAAAAGAAATAAACTACATAAACACGCAAAAGGAAATAAATTCCTAACTATTACACCGGGGGCTTGATTTACAATTTAAGGGGGGAATTTAAAATACCCTATCTATTACATTTTCTATCTAATTACACAAATTTTTGCTAAAAATATGAGAAGAATAATCTAACTATTACATTGACTAGCTAAATACAAGAATATTACATCTTTCGTCAAAATAATAAAATTTAAAATTAAATAATACAAAATAAATAAATGTGCAAAAAGTGCATAAAATAAGAAACACATAAAAAATGCATAAAATATCACATTAGAGCACGTTGGAGCACATAAAGAAGCAATTAAAAGGTAACGAAAATACTTTTTTGAAGATCCGGTATAAAAGCTTAAAAACGAACACACAAGTTAAAGGGACAACTATTTAATGTAATAAAGCATTAAAAATAAGATATGACAAAGTAAATTTTAGCAAATTGGGGTAAATACAAATTTCTAGCAAATCAAGTGGACTAAAAAAAATAAAATTCTGTAAAACTTAAGAGATAAAATTGAGAATTCTAACTGATCAAGGGATCATGGGGCAAAATAAAGAAAATTAGGTGGCAAGAGCGGTAAATTCTAGCAAATTGCAATTAGGGGAGTTAATTGAAAATATATAAATATCTTAGGAATTAATATAAAAACACAAGGGACTTTAATGCAAAAACTAAAAGTATTCCAGGTGCAAAGTGAAAAATCCTAGAGGCCAAGACAGAACTACCTATTTTATAAAACAAAATAACCAGAAAAAATATAAAGAAGAAGGTAAAACTACACATTTTAGCTGAGATAACGTCAAAACGACGTAGTCTCGGCCATTATCTACTTTCTTCTCTTCTTCTACGTTTATTTTCTTTTGTCTCTCGCCAGGTTTGTTCACTGTTTTCTCTAATTTTCTTCTCTCCAATTTTTCATTCTTTCTCTCTTGCTCTCTCTTCTCTTCCTCTCGCCTCTCTGTTTATCACTTGTTCCCCTTTCTGTTTTGCCGATTCTCTCTCAATCTCTCTTTCCCTCTTCGGTCGACCTCTCCCTCTCATTCGTCGTCTCTCTCCTACCCTAATTTCTTTCCCTCCAGCTTCTCTTTTCCTGGTTCTATTTTCCTTCTGTTTTCCCCTAATAACTCCTTCCATCTCTCAGTCTCTCCAGCTCTCGTCTCTCTTTCTGTGTATCTCTCTATCTCTATGCCTATCCCTCTCTCAGTTTTTCTCTTACCAGAATACAAGATCAACTTCCCCCAAATCAACGACTTACCAGGTGAAACTGTGATTAGATGATGGTGGGGGTGAATTGTGCGTGTATCCATGTTGGGTGATTGACGATTTGGTGTTTGTCAACGGTGGCAGAGGAGGGAATTTCGATGGTGGGTATCGATTTTGTTTTTGAGGGCTGTTTTGCAGATTCAGGGGTGGATTTGGTGATGCCTTTGTGTCTAATTGTCGATAATTTTGGGTCTCTGTGTGTAAGTGTATGTTCTGTGTTGTGGCTTGGTAAATGGGTTTGTTTGTTCTTCTTGCAGGTTGTCAATGGTGGAAGCTATGGTGATGTTTTGGCTGCTTTGGTAACGAGGTGAACTGGGAGATTAGTGGTGAATGGATTCAGGCGTTATAGTAGTCAACTTGGGGTTGTGATTGTGGAGTAAATTAAATCGGGACAGATAGATGGCCTTTGGTGAGGCGATTGAAAATCAAAGGGATAATGGTTCTGGTGTTGTTTTGGAGGTTCAGGGGCTGCTTTGACTGTCTATAGGTGGAGAGATTGGTGAGATGGAATTGCGTGGCCTGGTGAAATTTGATGGTAATGAGGGTGGTGTGTAACTGAGGGAAGACAGGCTGAAAATGGGTTGCGTTGTGCTTGGGATGTTGATTAGAACTGGTTTCGTGGCGTTTAGGAGGGCTGATTGATTGGTTTGTTAGTTTGGGGCTTTGGTGGTTCTAGTATTGGAGACTTCAGGGGATGAAGAAGTTACTGGTGGGATATGGAGGGAGCTAGTGAGTGGGAGGAAATTAGGACTCTGGTGGTGGTTCTGGTGGTGTGATTTTGACGGTGGTGGTGTAAGGAGATTGGAGGAGCAGGTGATTGAAGATGAGAAAAATGTGAGGCAGAAACAGGGACGCAGAATAAGAAGCAGGGATACAAAATCGAAAATTTACAGGAAGAAAATCTAATAATAAAACTGAAATCCCAATCACATAAACACGGTAATCAAATTCACCTAGAAATTGAAGGAAAATTAAATCAACAAAGTGAAAAGTTAGGAAAGAACTTACTGCCGCGCCCTAAAAATTGTAAAATAAAAAGGGGAGCTGGTGGGGTCGTTGACTGTCGCGTCCCAAAAGACGGTCTAGTTTGATGACCCTTTTGAAAAACTAAAATTTCGAAAAAATCGTGCGTGTGTGAGAAAAATCAAATTTTAGTAAAAAAAGTGTATTTTAAGAAAAATAGTATTTTAAAAGAAGACAAGGTCGGGACTAAAATGCGACAGGTTTGGCCAAATAAATTTTGAAAAAGGGTTTTATTTTAGAAAATGGAGTCGCCACTTGGAACTGAGTTAGGGTGTCATTTGATTGGTTTGGGGCTGCTGGTATGGTTGGGAACGGTGTTGGCAGGCGTGGGATGGTGGCGCTATGGGCGTTTGTGGCTTACTGTGGAAAACAGCCTGTGATTTTTGAGGTTAATTATCCTGTGGTTGGGGTGAATTGATGGCGCTTGGGTGGTATAGAGGGAACAGATTTGGCATCAATTTGTGGTGGTGAAAATTTTGGGATTCTGATGCTGCTAATTGAGGGTTTGCTGGTGTTTGGGCAGTTTTATTTAGCTCTGTCTGTGTGTGCGTGTATGTGTATGGATGTCTGAATTGTGCGTTTGTGTTTTGTACCCTGTATTTTGTTGGTTTGCTTATTCAATTTGATGGTGTTGGGTTTTCTTGAGTCTGGGTTGGTGGTTTTTGCAGGTTGGTGAAATGGGGAACGAAGGTTGTGAGTGGTGTAGGTTTTGATTGTAGGGATGGCTGTCTTCAGGAATGGTGTTGACCGGATGTCATTTGGGATTGGTGATTAGTGAGGGTGGAAACAGGCGGTGATTGAGTGAATTGGAGGCTGCGAAGGGCTTTAGAGAGGGCTGTTTGGTTGAAGACTCTGATTGTGTATGAACAACAAGGCAGAGGGGGTCTGGGTAACGTTGATGGTTGGGATTGTCCAGAGGTGGGAATTCTGGAGCTGGCTGTGGGTTTCTCGGTGACAGTGGGATGGAGTAGTGGTTTATAATTTTCCGGTGATGAAGGGACAAAAAGAGGGAAGTTCTGGTTATTTAGTAGAGGAGAGAAACCCAGAAAAATCAAACTCAAAAAAAAAAAAAAAAGAACAGAACATATAAATCAAAAAAACGAAATATTGAACCCAAATTTCAAAGAAACACATGCAATTAATCAGATTCACATAGGGAAATAGAAGAAAATGAATCAAAAACAAAAGAAAAACTCACCTTTTTGAGTTTGAAGAAGATTGGTGATGAACAGTAATTCGCTCTTGAAGTTGAAGATGAATAGTAACCAGAAAAAAAGAAAAAAAAACGGTGGGCTTGTGTGTGTTTTTTTAGGTGTTTTGATGTGTGATTTGATCTAAAAATACAAAAGCAAAAGTGTTTGTAGGGTTTTCTATTTTTTCCTTTTAAAAAAATCCCAAGTGGGGTATTTATACTGCACAAGTCTTAACCTCCAAGAAATGATTAAAAGACCAAAATACCCTTGACTACAAAAATTGTAACTTTATCCTTAAAAAAATTTATTCTCTCACAATAATGAAAAAATCAAGAAAAATGTAAATAATAAATTCATTAACGCTAATTCACTCCGAAAAAAGTTAGAAACTTAGAAACATACTTAAAACCTAAAAACGAATTTGGGACCCAAAATTGGTGAAAAATGAGTTTGGAATGTGAAATGACAATTTTGCCATTGGATGACGAAAATTCATAGAAAAATAGCTATTGACCTCAAAAAATTATCAAAAATTACAAATAACCTTAAAACACTAGAAAATGAATTTTTGACTCAAAATTTGTGAAAAATTAATTTAATTTGTAAAATGACGATTTTGCCCTTGGGCAATGAAAATTCACAGAAAATAGCTATTAACCTCAGAAAATTATCAAAAATTAAAATAAGCTTAAAACATTAGAAAATGCCTTTTTGACTCAAAATTTGGTGAAAAATGAATTTAAACTGTAAAATGACGACTTTGCCCTCGAACAATGAAAATTTACAGAAAAATAATTATTGTCCTCAAAAAATTAACCAAAAATTAAGGATAAACTTAAACTACTGGAAAATGCATTTTTGACTCAAACTTGGTGAAAAATAAATTTAAACTGTAAAATGACGATTTTGCCCTTGGACAATAAAAATTCACAAAAATAGTTATTTTCCTCAAAAAATTATCAAAAATTACAAATAAGCTTAAAACATTAGAAAATTCATTTTTGACTCAAAAATGGAAAAAATAAATTTAATTTGTAAAAATGACGATTTTGCCCTTAGCTGGTACAAATATAAAAAATACCAATAAAATCCAGAAAAATCATAAGAAATTAACAAATTCACATAAAAGTAAAAATATGAATTAAAAACCTCCAAAAGCTGACAGAAAAATATTTACAGATAAAATTACTATTTTAACCCCCGAGATTATTAAAAATTTAAAATTTGTCCTAAAAAGTGCAAACATGCCCCCCAGTGTTTGAAAAATACATATTGTGTCAAAATTTGGTATCTACACTTACCTTTTCAACGCTGGAGATGGTGCGATGAACAGTAATTGAATGTTGAAGATGAACAGTAACCAACTGGAACCAGGCAGCTGTGTGTGTGTTTTGAGTGTGAAAATAGTGTGTGATTTGATCTTCTTATCTAAAATCAAATGTGTTTTTAGGGTTTCTCAAAATTTTCCTTCTTTTTATTCTGCTAATTAGAGGTAGTATTTATAGGCCACTTGTCTTGTCGGTCAAGAATGCTGTAAAATAACGAAAATGCCACCAATATTAAAAAATGCTAATTTTATTAAAAAATATATATATTTTTTTAACCCTAAAATTAAAAATTAATACAAGAAATATGACAGCGATCTCTAAATTTTTAAAAAGAATTTACAGTAGATTTCAAAAATAAAAACTAGAGCTCAAAACTGATAAAAATGCGCTCGGGGTGTAAAATGACGATTTTGCCCCTAGATAATGAAAATACACAAAAAAATAGCTATTAATCTCGAAAAATTACCAAAAATTAAAAATAAGTTTAAAACACTAAAAAAATGCATTTTTGACTCAAAATTTGACAAAAAATGAATTTAAATTGTAAAATAACTATTTTGCCCTTGGACAATGAAAATTCACAGAAAAATAGTTATTGTCTTCAAAAAACTATCTAAAATTACAAATAAGCTTAAAACACTAGAAAATGAATTTTTTATTCAAAATTTGTGAAAAATGAATTTAATTTATAAAATGACGATTTTGCCCTTGGGCAATGAAAATTCACAGAAAAATAGTTATTGTCTTAAAAAAATTATCAAAATTACAAATAATCTTAAAACATTAGAAAATGCAATTTTGATTCAAAATTTGTGAAAAATGAATTTAATTTGTAAAATGACGATTTTACGCTTGAGCAATGCAAATTCACAGAAAAATAGTAATCGTCTCCGAAAAAATCAAGAAAATTCATAAACATGCTTAAAGAATTAGAAAAATGAATTTGGAACTAAAATGAGCTGAAATAGTATTCGCGAGGAGAAATTATCATTTTGCCCTTGTGCTGGTAAAAATATAAAGAATACCTAATTAAATCTAGAAAAATCATAAGAAATTAACAAATTCACATAAAAGTAAAAAATATTAATTTAAAACCCCCAAAAGCTAATAGAAAAATATTTACAGATAAACTTACTATTTTGCCCCCCAGATTATTGAAAAATTAAAAATTGTCCCAAAAAGTGCAAGCATGCCCCCCAGTGTTTGAAAATAAATGGTGTGTCAAAATTTGGTGTCAACAGTTTGCCCTCTTTGTCGGGAATCTCGTAGAGATTTCAGACAAAGACGTAGACAACACCAAATTTTGACTCACCTAAAATGTAGAAACAGATAAGAATGTAAACTAAAATATCTAAACATGCATGTATGAAAATATGTTGAGACGTAAACCAATGAACGAATGATTCATAAAACATGTGACCGAACTCTCTAAGCGTTGCCTACGTATCCCAATGAAGAGAATCAAGTCAAAGGTAGTTTAGAACCAGTGAATCATGGATGCGAAATATAAATGTAAAAGGTAACGAAGGCATTCACACTTTTCAAAACTTGTGAGCAAAACACAAAAAGAAGTGCAATATTTGAATTGCTAAAAAAAAAAACAACCTAAACCAAGTCCAAGATGCTGAACCAAATAAATACAACTATTATGGGTTGCCAAAAATAAAATGCAGAGTCTGGGTTGCCAAACAAAAATGAACAGAAAGCGAGTCCAGGCTACTGGACAAAATAAATTCATAAACTAAATGCCGAGTCTGGGTTGCCAGACTAAAATGAACAGAAAGCGAGTCCAGGCTACTGGACAAAATAAATTCATAAACTAAATGCGAAAAGTGAGTCCAGGCTACTGGACAAAATAAATTCATAAACTAAATGCAGAAAGCGGTGCCCAGGTTGCTAGACAAAATAAATTCATAAACTAAATGCAGAAAGTGGTGTCCAGGTTGCTGGACAAAATAAATTCATAAACTAAATGCAGAAAGCGGTGCCCAGGCTGCTGGACAAAATAAATTCATAAACTAAATGCAGAAAGCGGTGCCCAGGCTGCTGGAAAAAATGAATTCATAAACTAAATGCAGAAAACGGTGCCCAGGCTGCTGGACAAAATAAATTCATAAACTAAATGTAGAGTCTGGGCTGCCAGACCAAAATGAACAGAAAGTAAGTCCAAGCTACTGGACAAAATAAATTCATAAACTAAATGCAAAAAGCGGTGCCAAGGCTGCTGGACAAAATAAATTCATAAAATAAATGCAGAAAGCGGTGTCCAGGCTGCTGGACAAAATAAATTCATAAACTAAATGCAAAAAGCGGTGCCTAGGCTGCTGGACAAAATGAATTCATAAACTAAATGCAGAAAACGGTGCCCAGGCTGTGGACAAAATAAATTCATAAACTAAATGTAGAGTCTGGGCTGCCAGACTAAAATGAACAGAAAGCGAGTCCAGGCTGCTGGACAAAATAAATTCATAAACTAAATGCAGAGTCTAGGCTGCCAGACTAAAATGAACAGAAAGCGAGTCCAAGCTATTCGACAAAATAAATTCATAAAATAAATGCAAAAAGCGGTGCCCAGGCTGCTGGACAAAATAAATTCATAAAATAAATGCAGAAAGCGGTGTCCAGGCTGCTAGACAAAATAAATTCATAAACTAAATGCAGAAAGCGGTGCCTAGGCTGCTGGACAAAATGAATTCAAAAACTAAATGCAGAAAACAGTGCCCAGGCTGCTGGACAAAATAAATTCATAAACTAAATCTAGAGTCTGGGCTGCCAGACTAAAATGAACAGAAAGCGAGTCCAGGCTGCTGGACAAAATAAATTCATAAACTAAATGCAGAGTCTGGGCTGCCAGACTAAAATGAACAGAAAGCGAGTCCAATCTATTGGACAAAATAAATTCATAAAATAAATGCAAAAAGCGGTGCCCAGGCTGCTGGACAAAATAAATTCATAAAATAAATGCAGAAAGCGGTGTCCAGGCTGCTAGACAAAATAAATTCATAAACTAAATGTAGAAAGCGGTGCCTAGGCTGCTGGACAAAATGAATTCAAAAACTAAATGCAGAAAACGGTGCCTAGGCTGCTGGACAAAATAAATTCATAAACTAAATCTAGAGTCTGGGCTGCCAGACTAAAATGAACAGAAAGTGAGTCCAGGCTGCTGGACAAAATAAATTCATAAACTAAATGTAGAGTCTGGGCTACCAGATTAAAATGAACAGAAAGCGAGTCCAGGCTGCTGGACAAAATAAATTCATAAACTAAATGTAGAGTCTGGGCTGCCAGACTAAAATGAATAGAAAGCGAGTCCAGGCTGCTGGGCAACATAGATTCAGAAACTAAATGCAGAGTTTGAGCTGCCAGACTAAAATAAATAGCAAGCGAGTCCAGGCTGCTGGACAAAATAAATTCATAAACTAAATGTAGAAAGCGATGCCCAGGCTGCTGGACAAAATAAATTCATAAACTAAATGCAGAAAGCAGTGTCCAGCCTGCTGGATAAAATAAATTCATAAACTAAATGAAGAAAGCGGTGCCCAGTCTGCTGGACAAAATGAATTCATAAACTAAATGCAGAAAGCGGTGCCTAGGCTACTGGACAAAATGAATTCAAAAAGTAAATGTAGAAAGCGATGCCCAGGCTACTGGGCAAAATAAATGCAATGATCCTGGGCTGCCAGGATAAAATAAATTGTAGAGTCTGGGCTGCCAGACTAAAATGAACAAAAAGTGAGTTCAGGCTGCTGAACAAAATAAATTCATAAAATAAATGCAGAAAGCAGTGCCTAGGCTGTTGAACAAAATAAATGCATATGGAAATGTAAGACAAAGAGAAATTTAAAAAAATGCTAAACAAAGCTTTCAACTTAATTCAAAATTGATTTTTCTTCTTTCTTTTTTCTTTTTCTTTCTTCTTTTTTTTCCCTCTCTCTTTTTTTTTTTTTTTTTTTGCTTCTTTCTTCTTTTTTTTTCATTTTTCACCATTTTTCATCTTTTTTTTTTGTTTTTTTTGCCCCAATATCAACACTTGCATCAAGTATGAATCCCTATTTTCTCTCAGTGTTCAATCATTGTCAAAAATCAATCTTCTCAAAATTTACCTCGATAGTCAAATCAAGTTGAAATCATTTCAATCAAAATTAGGCATGTATAAGGCATCAAAATCTCTTTTGAAATCAATCCTTCAAAAAAATTGCCCTAGTGTAAATCAGTCTTTCTAAATTCTGTCTTAAGGCATAAAGCATCAAGATCACTTTGAAATCCAAATTTTTCATTAAAAAAATTTGCCTCAGTATATGACACTCAAATCAATTTGAAATCATCCATTTCAAACTTTGGCCTTGTTCAAAGCATCCAAACCCATTTGAAATCAATTCCTTCTAAAGATATGCCCAGTATAAATCAAATGAATTCTATTTGAAGTCAATCCTTTTTTTAAAAAAAAAATTGCCCCAGTGTAAATTTAAAGTCAGTCCTCTCCAAAATGTTTTCAAGCATAAGGCATCAAAATCAATTTTTGAAATCAAATTTTCTCAAAAAATTTGCCCCAGTTTTCGTTTCTGACAAAGGCACCAATTGAAGATAATGTGATCGCACCTGCAAAAAGAGAAAACACCAGCAATAACAACAGTGATGCCACCACATGACGGTCTCTTGGCACATATAAACAAGAGCATTGCCACCTTAAACGTCGAACATAGCCCTTTGCTTCACTTTTTGCAAAGTCCCAAATTTAATGCATTCTAGTTCACAATTTAGATCAAATCTCCCAAATAATCTTTCCGTTCATGTATGACTCTGACTTCTGATAAATTAGGATTGCCTTTGCTTTTATTTCAAATTAAACAAAGCAAATGTCAAAAATTTTTTAAAACATGAATTGGTTAAAAAAATGCTTCACATGCAATAATGTAAAAGAACTTATGTACAATAAACAACACACAAAGACTAAATGAAATACAATTAAATGAAACATTTCTTAAAAAAGTCAATTTTGGAATATGGCTTAAAAGATGCTTTCTGATCTTTGGATGTCATTCCCATTTGAATTTTGACATTGCCACAACTGATCAATGTAGACAAAAAAACTCAATCAACTGTTGTCATCAACTCCCCAATGAATCTCATGTCGGCATTTTGGTTTTCTTATCCATGAGCCTTCAACTGTCACATTCTTCTAACTATAGGATCCTTCCGGATTACTGACTTCAGGGAAGAAATGAAATGAACGAACAATGTCCAAAATAGAGATGATATTTCTTTTTTCCATTAGAACAGACTAGTGCTCGAAGAATATTTGGCATCAGTAAGGCAATCCTCCCCTTGACAATTTGGGATAGATATATTAACATCATATGCCAATGTACTAGCATGCATCATTTTGACACTTGTCAACTCTCCCCACACTTGAATCATTATTTGTTCTCAACCATTCGAAAAATGTGAGCTCAACTAGTGATTCAAGCATTGAAATTACACATGTACGTTCTAAAATGTCATTTCCTCAAGACCAAGTAAATGACCATTATGCAATTTATTGTCTTGTCCTTTAATACTACATAATATCAAGCAAAGGAGGAAGGAATTATATCACAATTAAGCAATTTCAACTTAATTTCTTCGCCGTACTGAATTTCACAAGTAAACGAATCATATGATCAATTGGAGAACATCACATGTCTATGATCAATTTCATTTTTTCACTTGAGGGATATTTGTAATATCAAACTAATCACTCAAGATACGAGAATGTCTTTTGACGCGAAAACTGACATTAGTTATGAAGGTTCTCGGTTACTCAACATCTCAATCTTAAGCCAATAGTAGAAACTGTAATTCGAGAAGTAAAAATGTCTTTTTACACAAGAATTGACATTGGTTGGATGAAGATCCCTGGTTACTCAACAATTTACTTGCTCAAATTTGCAATGCATTACTCATAACTCAAGTACTGTTTTACGTGAAAGTCGACATTTTTGAATGAAGACTCCCGGTTACTAAGTACAAGAACTATTGGAGTAGAAAAACTGCATTATTTCTCTTCTTTTCTTCTTCTTTTTTTTCTTTTTTT
This sequence comes from Mitragyna speciosa, assembly GCA_024721245.1. Lineage (NCBI taxonomy): Eukaryota > Viridiplantae > Streptophyta > Magnoliopsida > Gentianales > Rubiaceae > Mitragyna > Mitragyna speciosa. Next base: position 10,999,635 of record CM045564.1, read on the forward strand.
TTCTTTTCTTTCCCTTTTTTCTTTTGCTTCTTTTTTTTTAATTTCTCATAACAGATGTTACATCACAGATTACATGAGTGCACTAATTGTCCATAATCATCATTTAACACGTGAAATTAAGTAAAGAAGAGAAATTTTCATCAAACGTGAAAAATTTAGACATAATTCTAACCACTTTACAAGATATACTTTCTATAAAAAAAAACTCTAAACCACATAATAATAATTTCTTATTGCTCAAAGAAAAGCATTTGTCAAATCACATAAAGTAATTTCAACCAGTAGGGGAATTAGACAAACATCAAGTGTGTGACATCCCCTATCTTCACCCCACAATAACTTATACAACACATTCAAACGGTGAATAAGAACTTATGGACATGGAATAATAACTCCCTTGTGAATTGTTTGAAGTTGCATCCCCTACATGTTTATTCCTTTTGTTGTGCTTGAATTCTCCAAACGTTCATCCAAACTTGCTTGGTGAAGTTTGCTAAACATTTTCAAGGTCTCTGGAGTAAACATGCATCTTGCCCTAGCTGCTTAACCCATTTCTTGGTGCCTATATTTGTAGCTTCTTTCTCTTTCAGGTTAAGCTTGAATTTTCTTTTTGTACCATTCAGAATCCTTAACACGGAGTCCAGATTCCTTTTCGGTATCACTCTAGCTCCTCATTAACAGCTTGTGTTATTTTAGAATCCAGAGAGATATCGAAGTAGCAATTATCAGCTTCAAATAAGATGACATTCAAAAACCACGGGCATTTATTTTCACCTTCAAAAGATACAAGAAAAACGTTTTTCTTTTCATTGAATTTGAACTCATTAACTTATCAAAAGAGAAACTTTACAATTACACAAACCCAGCATTAGGTTTTGAGAAAACTGTGATTTATTTTGAGGCCTCATCTAAAAATTATTTGCTCAATATAAAAAAAAAAATTGAAGAAAACTTTTTCAAAGCTAAATGCAAGATATGAAGGTAAAATCAATTGTCATAAACAAATTTGAGAAAGCAATTTATTTAACACTTCATCTGAGAAAAATTTTGGACACAAGGCAATCTTAAATTTACAGAAGGAGTGCAATTATTAGCATCCAAATTATTTCTATTCTTGTTACAATTGTCCAGCTATGAAATACAATTTCATTTATCACATTGCTTATCCTAACCAAACTCACCTATCTAGGTTCTAGGTACTATCAATTCTAAAAAAATCGAGTCGTCCATGATCCTTCGAATAATTCAAAAGAGCACTCATGTTTTTGACTGTCCTTATGGGTCTCGAAGCATGTGACGGTTTATTTGAATTAGACCATAATTTAAAAATACTCGAACGTAAGACCAAATATGTATCAGATGTCTTTCTTATTTTACCGCCTCCGTTAGAGGACCTGTAAAAATGAAAAAAAATCAAAATTAGTATAAATAAAAACAAAAACGGATGCATGTCCTAGGGAGAGCCCTTATTATGCCAAGGGTAGGCCTAGCATGAAATGCAATCCTTTAGGGTGAGACCCCCTTTTTAATCGTAGATGGAGCCAGATTCGCCGGAAGAGATGCCTCCATTCTGCTCGTATTACCTTACCTAGGGTCTCACCCGCAAGGATTTACCGAAAATATAAACGTGCATGTCTTTTAGGGTTAAGTACCCAAGACAAAAGGACTGGCTTTCCTATCATGGGATTCCCGAAATGGCATTCCCTCTAGGGTTTATGCATGATGCCAGTTATTAAAGCATGATTAAAATATGCAAAAATGCAAGATTTGAAAATGTTGCAGAATTTCTTTGAGAAAGATGGAACATGAATTGTACAAAAGATTATTGAACTTCAAATTTATTTGCTTGAAAAATTGAGCCTTTATGAGGCTTCATGGACACAGCATTGAAAGAAAATAAAAGTCATGACTTTATCTAGAAATATACAAGTCAAAATGCCAGTTTATTAAAGTCAAATGAAATATGTGCTTAAAATCACTTTTTGTGTAATGTGGGATGGGAGGGTGGGGGATACGGCAAAAATGATGTATTAATTTTTTGAAAAAGGATAAATACAAGCTGTGCAAAAATTTGACCACACAAGTGCATTTATTGACTCTAAAAAAATTTGGTTTGAATAAAACCGACAAGCACAACAAGAATGAGTAATCATTGAAAAAGATTTAAAAACTAAGGATTTAAAACTTACAATTTTTATTCAAGAATATACAAGATGAAAAATCAAATTTTAGAATTTTTAAGAAATTCACAATGATGGATTCCTTGGGTATTTATAACAAAATGCAATTTGTTAAAAATTAATGAAATTCCGTTTTATCTTTTTCGAAGAAATTATTTATGAAAACGAAATTTAAATGTGCCAAAAGAGGGTTGGCTTCCTACGAGAGCACTATGCCAGGGCTCTTTATTCCATAGTTGTGAATGCAATCAAAGAATAAGAAAGAGCGTGTTAGTTTATTCAACAAATAACACATAATATATTGGCAAAAAACAAATAATACACATATATAACAGTAAATGGTATAACCAGGAAAACAAATAAGGTTGGTTCCCTCATCTCGTGCCTTAGTGTACCTGACAGGGTAAGGCTGACTCTACCCTAGGTTATTCTACATGGATGCATGAGGTTGGGCTCACTAATGCATCTAGACTCGATTAGGCTGTCGGTTCCCAAGCCTTCAAACCTAGGGGTAAGGGTCATCAATCCCAAAGCCCTTGGTCGGTGGCTTGAGCGATCCCCCGAACACTGCTACGTGCATGTCGGCCACGGCCACATGTCCAAGTGGATCTTAAAATCCCCGAATCTCTAGACTTATGGACTTAAGCCGAGAGCTCGGGTGATCTCCCAAACATGATTACGTGCACATCGTGCCCCGCTCACATGCTTAAGTAGATCGAATCCTATTCCTAACTGGGATGGGTGGGTAACAACCACCAAAAAGATTAAAAAGGGTAAAAAAGTATCGAATGCATGTATGGAGAGCTCCTTGTGAGAGGAGGGAATGATAAAGCGTGGCTCTAAGGGTGACGATCCCCTCCCCAAATGCAAGCGCGGTAGAATAAAGAAAAAGTAAATAAATCATACATACATGACATAAGCAGCCGAGAGACGGGAAGTGTGTGAGATGCAAAAGAAAAACCTAAAAATCTAGAAAAGAAAAATGTAATCCTAACATCCAAACGCGATGGAATAAAAGGGTTAAATAGGGAAAAGGTGATTAAGCCGAGTGCTCGGACTCACTAGTGATCCCCAGTAGAGTCACCAAAATCCTGTCGCGTCCCAAAAATCGTGGGTAAAGGGTGCGAGTGCTAGTGGAGTCGTTGACTGTCGCGTCCGAAAAGACGGTCCGGTCTCGGTGAACCTTTCGAAAATAAAGGTTTTTAGAAAAACCATGCGTGTGTGAGAAATATCAAATTTTAGTAGTCAAGTGTATTTTAAGAAAAATGGTATTTTTAAAAGAAAATAAGGTCGGGACTAAAAGTCTGATAGATTTGGCCAAATAATTTGAAAAAGGGTTTTATTTTTTTTAAAAAATGGAGTCGCCACTTGGTACTGAGTTAGGGTGTACCAAGTCACCCGAAAAAATCGTTTAAACAAAACAAAAAGTAAAATTTTAGAAAAATTATTAAAACCCTTTTTCGACTCCGGTCTACGAAAAACGAGAGAAAAAGGTCCGGGAGTCACATTTGAAGAAAGGGAAGGCAAAGGCTTGCGCCTAAGGCACCTCTTTCGACCTAGCCGAGGCTAGTTGCGAGGTTTAATCAAGATTTCCTAAGTTAACCCTAGATTCTATCGCGTTTGGATGTATCTATATGAATGCAAATCCTATGTCTAAATATGAATATCGGGAGGGTCGTCATGTTCCAGTCGAGACTTGGTCGGAATTATCACATTAATTGCGAAACCCGAGTCGAAGATCTCGAGGGAGTCACGAGTTTTTATGCAAAATGTGATGCAAAAAGAAAAGAAAATAATAATATATAGTAAGTGAAGAAAGAAGGTGGGTATGCAACATGACAGGAACGGGAGAACTAATAACTCGTGACTGAATGTTTCTACTCACGGACGGGGGAACGGCCTGTACGCCACCGCTTCGCACGTGAGTAGACGACTATTTCTAGTCGAATGACACAAATGTCCTAATTTCTTAAGTGAGATGCAACCTAAATGTGATGTATTTTTAAGAATGTGTCAAAATAATAATAATAATAATAGTAATAATAAATAAGAGTAATAATAAAATTATGATAGGTGGAAAGAAAACTAAAAGTGTGTGAAATGAGATCTGAAATGCACACGAATGTACCTAACACTAAAATGTCCTAAGGGTATAGCGTTGGACTAGCCCGTTCTAAAAAAATCCACTAGTGTTGGACTAGCGGGAAAAGAATGAAGCCAGAACTAGCATTGGACTAGTGTGGTGACGGAATACCATAAATCATGAATTTAAACGTTAAAGCATGAATTAAAAGCAAATTAAACATATAAAAGCATATAAGATCACATAGGAGCACATAACACATAAGCATAATATTCTAGATGCAAAAATCCTAAGGAAAGCGGTAAAAGAAATAAACACATAAACACGCAAAAGCAAATAAATCCTAACTATTACATCGGGGGCTTGATTTACAATTTAAGGGGGAAATTTAAAATACCCTATCTATTACATTTTCTATCTAATTACACAAATTTTTGCTAAAAATATGAGAAGAATAATCTAACTATTACATTGACTAGCTAAATACAAGAATATTACATCTTTCGTCATAATAATAAAATTTAAAATTAAATAACAAAAAATAAATAAATGCGCAAAAAGTGCATAAAATAAGAAACACATAAAAAAAATGCATAAAATATCACATTAGAGCACGTTGGAGCACATAAAGAAGCAATTAAAAGGTAACGAAAATACCTTTTTGAATATCCGGTATAAAAGCTTAAAAACTAACACACAAGTTAAAGGGACACCTATTTAATGTAATAAAGCATTAAAAATGAGATATGACAAAGTAAATTTTAACAAATTGGGGTAAATACAAATTTCTAGCAAATCAAGTGGACTAAAAAAAATAAAATTCCGTAAAACTGAAGAGATAAAATTAAGAATTCTAACTGATCAAGCGATCATGGGGCAAAATAAAGCAAATTAGGTGGCAAGAACGGTAAATTCTAGCAAATTGCAATTAGGGGAGTTAATTGAAAATATATAAAAATCTTAGGAATTAGTATAAAAACACAAGGGACTTTAATGCAAAAACTAAAAGTGTTCCAGGTGCAAAGTGAAAAATCCTAGAGGCCAAGACAGAACTACCTATTTTATAAAACAAAATAACCAGAAAAAATATAAAGAAGAAGGTAAAACTACACATTTTAGCTGAGATAACGTCAAAACGACGTAGTCTCGGCCATTATCTACTTTCTTCTCTTCTTCTACGTTTATTTTCTTTTCTATCTCGCCAGGTTTGTTCTCTGTTTTCTCTAATTTTCTTCTCTTCGATTTTTCTTTCTTTCTCTCTTGCTCTCTCTTCTCTTCCTCTCGCCTCTGTGTTTATCACTTGTTCCCCTTTCTATTTTGTCAATTCTCTCTCAATCTCTCTTTCCCTCTCCAGTCGACCTCTCCCTCTCGTTCGTCGTCTCTCTCCAACCCTAATTTCTTTCCCTCCAGCTTCTCTTTTCCTGGTTCTATTTTCCTTCTGTTTTCCCCTAATAACTCCTTCCATCTCTCAGTCTCTCCAGCTCTCGTCTCTCTTTCTGTGTATCTCTCTATCTCTATGCCTATCCCTCTCTCAGTTTTTCTCTTACCAGAATACAGGATCAACTTCCCCCAAATCAACGACTTACCAGGTGAAACTGTGATTAGATGATGGTGGGGGTGAATTGTGCGTGTATCCATGTTGGGTGATTGGCGATTTTGTGTTTGCCAACGGTGGCAGAGGAGGGAATTTCGATGGTGGGTGTCGATTTTGTTTTTGAGGACTGTTTTGCAGATTCGGGGGTGGATTTGGTGATGTCTTTGTGACTAATTGTGGATAATTTTGGGTCTCTGTGTGTAAGTGTATGTTCTGTGTTATGGCTTGGTAAATGGGTTTGTTTGTTCTTCTTGTAGGTTGTCAATGGTGGAAGCTATGGTGATGTTTTGGTTGCTGTGGTAATGAAGTGAACTGGGAGATTAGTGGTGAATGGATTCAGGCATTATAGTAGCCAACTAGGGTTGTGATTGTGGAGTAAATTGAATCGAGACAGATAGATGGCCTTTGGTGAGTCGATTGAAAATCAAAGGGATAATGGTTTTGGGGTTGTTTTGGAGGTTCAGGGGCTGCTTTGACTATCTATAGGTGGAGACATTGGTGAGATGGAATTGGGTGGCCTGGTGAAATTTGATGGTGGCGGTGTGTAACTGAGGGAAGACAGGCTGAAAATGGGTTGCGCTGTGCTTAGGATGTTGATTAGAACTAGTTTTGTGGCGTTTAGGAGGGCTGATTGATTGGTTTCTTAGTTTGGGGTTTTGGTGGTTCTGGTATTGGAGACTTCAGGGGATGAAGAAGTTACTGGTGGGATATGGAGGGAGCTAGTGAGTGGGAGGAGATTAGGACTCTGGTGGTGGTTCTAGTGGTGTGATTTTGACGGTGGTGGTGTAAGGAGATTGGAGGAGCAGGTGATTGAAGATGAGAAAAATGTGAGGCAGAAACAGGGCCGCAGAATTAGAAGCAGGGATACAAAATCGGAAATTTACAAGAAGAAAATCTAATAATAAAACTGAAATCCCAATCACATAAACACGGTAATCAAATTCACCTAGAAATTGAAGGAAAATTAAATCAACAAAGTGAAAAGTTAGGAAAGAACTTACCTTTTAAACGCTGGAGATGATGTGATGAACAGTTATTGAATGTTGAAGATGAACAGTAACCAACTAGAACCAGGCGGCTGTGTGTGTTTTTGAGTGTGAAAATAGTGTGTGATTTGATCTTCTTAGATAAAAATCAAATGTGTTTTTAGGGTTTCTCAAAATTTTCCTTCTTTTTATTCTACTGATTAGAGGGAGTATTTATAAGCCACTTGTCTTGTTGGCCAAGAATGCTGTAAAATAACGAAAATGCCACCGGTATTAAAAAATGCTAATTTTATAAAAAAAATTATATTTTTTAACCCTAAAATTAAAAATTAATACAAGAAATATGATAGTGATCTCTAAATTTTCAAAAATAATTCACAGTAGATTTCAAAAATAAAAACTAGAGCTCAAAACTGATAGAAACGCGCTCGGGGTGTAAAATAATGATTTTGCCCCTGAACAATGAAAATACACAAAAAAATAGCTATTAACCTCGAAAAATTACCAAAAATTCCAAACAAGTTTAAAACACTAAAAAATACATTTTTTACTCAAAATTTGACAAAAAATGAATTTAAATTGTAAAATGACGATTTTGCTCTCGGACAATGAAAATTCACAGAAAAATAGTTATTGTCTTAAAAAGAACTATCAAAAATTACAAATAAGCTTAAAACACTAAAAATACATTTTTTATTCAAAATTTGTGAAAAATGAATTTAATTTATAAAATGACGATTTTGCCCTTGGGCAATGAAAATTCACAGAAAAATAGTTATTGTTTTCAAAAAATTATCAAAATTACAAATAAGTCTAAAACATTAGAAAATGCATTTTTGATTCAAAATTTGTGAAAAATGTATTTAATTTGTGAAATGGCGATTTTACCCTTAGGTAATGCAAATTCACAGAAAAATAGTAATCGTCTCCGAAAAAATCAAGAAAATTCAGAAACATGCTTAAAGAATTAGAAAAATGAATTTGGAACTAAAATGAGTTAGTATTCGCGATGTGACAGCCCCACCTTACCCAGAGGCGCACCAAAGGGCTTAGCGGACTGCCTGCCTAGCTCTCGCCAGGACTCGAATCACGCACTCACGCAACCATCCAAGCGTACTTAACTCAAATTAAAATAAAATAAAATTGAATAAAATAAAATACACTCATATTATTTAACTTAAAGGTACAAGTAACATCAAAAGTTTACATGTCATAATATACATGATTTTCACAAGGATAGCCTAAAACAGTTTGGCTATTACAATAACTAAGACATCTAGTATAATCAAAATCAGTCGATCCAGCTTTAATTTTTCAGGAAACCTAGGTAAAGGAAAACAAATAAAAGGAATGAGCTATAATAGCCCAGTGAATGCCCAAGTCATGCAACCATATCAAGATCTCATTATTTTATTGAATAAAATAATCGACAACTTAAATAAACAAGATATGAACAATTTAATTATCAAGTAGTCAAGGGCGGATACAAGGCTCAACTACGGGAGCAAGCTCAACCGCAGGAGAAAGCAAGTACTGATCATGTAACCATGACGTTAGGACCGAGATAATAGCTCAGGTCTTTATCAAAGGACATGCCAGTTTTATCACGCAAGCCCTAACCACCGTTCACCTTATAACCTCCGTACAGGCTACCACATCCAGGGAGTAATCTCAACCTTGGAGGGCCAACACGCAAGAAAGTTCAATCCGGAGTTGGCCTCTTTGAGGATTCACAACTCAAAAGGGAAAGAACGTCACGCCCTAAAACACCCAGCACCTTATAACCTCCCAAGCCTGTCCGGGTTGACTATCCGTGAAGTAACGGTAAAGTTAGTCACGGAAGTCTCACGCACAAGTAACACGTTGAATAGTGAAAACATATAACACATTACGGAATAGATGCGATAAAGTACACATCTTTCCTCAAGTAGCACATTTTATCACATAATATTTGCAAGTGTAACATAATATTTACAAGTGGAACATAACATTTCATGCATCATGCACACATAGAGACACTCACCTGGAATGCCTAAGAAAATATCTCGTAAAATGGTCAGCGATGCGTTTTCGGACCCTGAAATTTAAAAGAAATAATATAATGAAAACCCGATTAAAACCCTAGTTAATTTAGTAAGAAAAATTCAAGAAAAATACCCCACTTATTTCTAGGGTTTTGGTTTTAGGGTTTCTAGGGTTTAGGGTTTACTCATTCTAAGAAAATTTAATCTATCACTAGATCATTTTCTAAAAATTCCTACACTTCAATTTCCTTCAATTGAGCATATTCTAGGTTTAAAATCTCACTTGTCACTTTTTCTTCTTTTAATTCTACCAAAATTTCGGCAGCATTTCCCCTTAAAATCAGACTAACCCAAATTTTTTCCTGCAAGAAAATCAACCAACCAACCCATATTCATCAAGTTCTACAACTTTTATGTTCAATTCAAGCTCAATTTCAATCAAGATTCCACTAAATTCCAAGAATTCTACTCCAAGAATCTTCAACCAAACAACATATAACACATGAAATTTCAAGGTTTAAATGCCATTTACTAGTCTATCTAACCACAAGAACACTTTATCTAGCAAGTAAATCTCCAATTCAAACTAAGTTCTCCAAGTAGTAGCAACAAGAATCTAGGTTTAAGCTTGCATAAAAGACTAATTAAAACTTGAAATTAGTAGGAAAAAGTTCATAGTAAATACCTTAGATAAGCTTAGAACCTTGTGTAGGAAGAAGAAAAGCTCACTTTCTATGGTGGAATTACCCAAAATTTAGAGAGAAAGCTTCAAGAAGTTGAGAGCAAAATGAGAGGAAAAGAGAAAGAGAGATGGCCGGCCAAGAAGAAAGAAAAAGAGAAAGAAATAGGCTAGGAAAAATGGAAAAGAAATAAAGAAAAGGTGGGAAAAAGATTAACCAATAAAAACATAACAAGAATAAAGTTAGGGTTTAGTCTTTTAATGCATTAGTGGTTAACTTGGATCAATTTGATTGGTAGAACTTTTTAATCTCTTATCACCTAATAACTAGCAATATTATGGCACAAATTATTAAAGCAAAAAGAGAGGAAAATAGAGAGAGAAAGATCCGGCCATAAGGAGAGAAAAAGAAGAAAGAATTTCGGCCAAAAAGAAAAGAAAAGAAAGAAGAATTTTCGGCCAAGAGAAAAAGAAAAGAGAGAAGAAATTTCAGCCAAGGAAAAGAAAATAAAGCAAGAGAATAAGTGAAATTTTTTGAGTAAAATTGAGCTAAAATTCAAGTAGTCAAAAGACTAGAAAATAGTAGAATAAGCTAATCAAAATTTAAACACTAATATAAATTAAATGGTCAAATAAAATTATTCTAAATTTGGTACTTAGGTGTCCTTACTTAATAATGAAAATCTTAGTTAATTAACCTAATTAACTCAAGAAATCTTCCAACTAATAAATCAAGGATTAACACTTAACCCTAAATAAAAGAATGTCTCTTGTAAGTGCATTTTCTAGGGTGTTACACGCGAGACGAAATTATCATTTTACCCTTGTGCTGGTAAAAATATAAAGAATACCCAATTAAATCCAGAAAAATCATAAGAAATTAACAAATTCACATAAAAGTAAAAAATATGAATTTAAAACCCCCAAAAGCTAATAGAAAAATATTTACATATAAAATTACAATTTTGCCCCCCAAATTATTAAAAAATTAAAAATTGTCCCAAAAAGTGCAAACATGCCCCCAGTGTTTGAAAATAAATGGTGTGTCAAAATTTGGTGTCTACACCCCTTCATAACTTGTCGAAAACCCCAAGAACAACTCGAATGGGTTGCTTCGAAGATTCAACCAAGATCGTTGAAATCCTCCTTTTGCATCGCAAGTTAGACCCCTAACCAACCCGTGGAATAGACACCTAACCAACCTGTGGAATAGACCCCTAACCAACTCGTGGAATAGACCCTAATTGACAAACCCAAAAGAATGAATCAAATCAAGTGGAAGAAACTCTAAGCGCAGGTTTTGGTCGCCATGGAATCACTCCAGTAAGACCAGAAATTAGTTCTGCTCCAAGAACAAAAGCAAACTCTCATGGAGAGAAAACTCACAATTTTATTGATTCATCATAACGTCGTACTTAAAATAATACAAGTTATGCCTTTTTATAGGCTCATGAAGAATATTTTAGAAAACTTACTAAAAATCTATCACTAGTTGTAATCTATCACAATTAAATAACTACTATAAAGATTACAACTTAATCATAAAGTAAAACACGAAATTAAAAATGCATCCGCACTTTCTGATGAAGGCCGTGGCACGGCCTTGGGCTCGGCCTTGGTTAGAATCCTTTTTTTGTGCTATTTTCTTCACGCCTTACTTCATCCAACCGTTTCACGATGCTCTAATCTTTTGCCTCTTGAGTGGATGTTAAGTTGGTCATTTTTGTCACGCCTTAGGCTCTTGAACTCCTCAAAATAGCATAGACCAACAATCAAATCTGTTGAAGCTTGAATGATACGTTTGGAGCTACTAGGAATGTATCAAACTCCCTCTCTTCGAAACGATTCGTCCTCGAATCGTCGTCCATGGTATGCAAAGAATAGGCACGATTCAAGCTCAAACCTACAAAATTTTTATAAGAATGACGAGAATATCTTTTTTTTTTCCACCCAACTTTTGGCTTTTCTTATAAAATCTCACCAATTCACCTTTTTTCACTCAAGAATTTATTTTTTTCAATTCTAACAACCTTCTTTTTTTTTTAACAAAACAAAACAACTCACACAATACAAAAGATCAACTCTAAAAAAACAAACAAAACAAAACAAAATAAAAGAAAAATTTTTTGGAAAAACTGGATGAACAGTAACGCTGTTTATGAACAGTGCGTCATGAACAGTAATCCCGTCAGTGAACGGTAAACACTAGCGCGTGAACAGTGACGCGGGATGAACAGTGATGCTACAGTGCCGATGAACAGTATGACTTTTTTTTTTGACAATCAAACCACAAAAGAACACAACTTTGATTCAAGAAAAATCAGATCTTGAACCAAGAACAACAAAATAAAAATTAAAAATATATATCCATGTGGATTGACAACAAAAACAAAAGATATACCCAAACGGGTTGACACAAAAACCTGATTTCTCTTTCAAGATTCCAAAAGCTCTGATACCACTTGATACGATCGGGGGGGTAACCCTCTCGTATATCACAAGTTAGACCCCTAACCAACCCGTGGAATAAACACCTAACCAACCTGTGGAATAGACCCCTAACCAACTCGTGGAATAGACTCCTAATTGACAAACCCAAAAGAATGAATCAAATCAAGTGGAAGAAACTCTAAGCGCAGGTTTTGGTCACCATGGAATCACTCCAATAAGACCAGAAATTAGTTCTACTCCAAGAATTAAAGAAAACTCTCGTAGAGAGAAAACTCACAATTTTATTGATTCATCATAACATCATACTTAAAATAATACAAGGTATGCCTTTTTATAGGCTCATGAAGAATATTTTAGAAAACTTTCTAAAAATCTATCACTAGTTGTAACCTATCACAATTAAATAACTACTATAAAGATTACAACTTAATCATAAAGTAAAACACGAAATTAAAAATGCATCCGCACTTTCTGATGAAGGCCGTGGCATGGCCTTTGGCTCGGCCTTGGTTAGAATCCTTTTTTTGTGCTATTTTCTTCACGCCTTACTTCATCCAACCGTTTCACGATGCTCTAATCTTTTGCCTCTTGAGTGGATGTTAAGTTGGTCGTTTTTGTCACGCCTTAGGCTCTTGAACTCCTCAAAATAGCATAGACCAACGATCAAACTCGTTGAAGCTTGAATGATACGTTTGGAGCTATTAGGAACGTATCATATAAACAATTAAAACCTAATATGAAAAATCCTATTCTTAATATCCAATAAAATCAAATAAATAAACAAAAACTAGCACAATATACCTTAACAATCCTACGAAACAATCAAATCATGCTCAATCAACCTAAAATTATTAGAAAAGAGTAAAAAGAAAAATAATAAACCTCCCTAGTGAAGATGGGTAGGAATAACAAAAACCCTCAAGAACTACCCCAAAAGTTGACAAATTACAAGAAACGCGCCTTGGGTGCGTAAGAATTGAAGGATTAGAGATTTTTTGATTCTGTCCCATTGCAAAAAATATCTGTGACAGTTCCCGTGAATGGATACTATTATAGGAATGTTCGTTTGCAATATCTGTAGTTGGTTACAATGTCATGGTGGGGCAAAAGTTTTTGGAATCCTACCCATGATTGTTCCCAAGAATGGTTACTGTCACGGGAAGGCTTCATTGTTGTATTCATGACAAGGTAAGCTTGTCACGAATACCACAAAGTCTTTGGACTGTATCCTCCAAGGTACCCGTAAACGGGTACTGTCGCGAATACATTATCGCGTTGCCTTCTGTGATGTGTTTCTCTTAACGTGGAAAGGAAAATTTTTTTGAAATGGTACCCACAACGGTTCTTGTGAAAGGGTACAGGTCGTGGGTACGCAAAATCTTCTGCCTGCCACGATTTTTCACCCAAAATTTTTTCCAAAGTTACTTCCAAGTCTATATGCAAATAAAATCCATGATAACCATGATCTACTTGAGACATACCTCTGCCCAATGACCTTGCATTTCACTCAATATACAAAAAACACATAAGAAACAAAAATCAACTCAACATTAGGTTTAATTTCAATAGCCCATTTACCTTGAATGGTTCTCCTTTGTCAGATTTAATTTCAATAGCCCCATAAGAAAAAACGTTAGTAACCTCATAAGGTCCCGACCATCTTGACTTAAGATTTCCCGAAAATAGTTTGAGGCATGAATTAAACGATAAAACTTTTTGACCAACCTCAAATCTTTTGTGGGAAACATGCTTATCGTGCCAAGTCTTGGTTTTTTCCTTATAGAGTTTACTACTCTCATAAGCACTTAATCTGATTTCTTCTAGTTCACTTAACTCTAGACGCCGTTTATTACTTGTAAAAGCTAAGATCTAAATTAATTGCTTTTACAGCCCAATAAGCCAGATGCTCTAGTTCTACAGGTAAATGACATCTCTTCCCATATATTAACTGGTAAGGAGACATTCTTAATGGTGTCTTAAAGGCAGTCCTATAGGCCCACAAAGTATCATTGAATTTAATAGACCAATCCTTCCTAAACTTATTCACAGTTTTTTCTAGGATGAGCTTTAACTCTCTATTTGCTAGTTCGGCTTGCCCATTAGCTTGGGGATGATAAGGTAGGGATATTCTATGCTTGTAACCATATTTGAGTAATAAGACTTCAAATTGCTTATTATTAAAGTGCTTTCCTTATCACTCACTATGGCTCTAAGGACCCCAAATCTACTAAATATGTTTTTCTTCACAAACTTAAGTACTACCTTAGTATCATTAGTGGATGTAACTAAAGCTTCTACCCATTTAGACACATAATCAATAGCTACTAAGATGTACTTATGGTTGTGAGATGATGGAAAAGGTCCCATAAAATCTATACCCCACACATCAAACAGTTCAACCTCTAACAATAGCGTTTGGGGCATTTCATTTCTCCTAGAAATGTTCCCTATCCTTTGACACTGATTACAACTTGAGACAAAATTCTAACATCCCTATGCATAGATGGCTAAAAGAACCCTGATTACCACACTTTTGCTATTGTCTTAAATGTGCTAAAGTGACCCCCAGTCTCTAAACCATGATAATGCAAGAAAATACTATACACTTCATCCTCAGACACACACCTCTAGATCATCTCATCAGCACAATGCTTATAAAGAAAAGGTTCTTCCCAAAAGTAACTCTTCACATCATTTAAGAACTTATTCTTTTGATTATACTCCATATCTTTGAAAATTACACTACTAACCAAGTAATTAACTATGTCAGCATACCAAGAGGATTTTTTAATGGCTTGCACATGCTCGTCAGCGAAATTCTCTTGAATAGGAATTTGATCATTATTAGGGATATATTCCATTCTAGGCAAGTGGTCGGCTATAATATTTTCCAACCCTTTTGTATCCCTAATTTCAACATCAAATTCTTATAACAAAAGAATCCATCTTATTAACCTCGATTTGGCTTCCATTTTATTTAATAGGTATTTAAGACCTGAATGATCAGTAAAGATAAATTATCTTAGACTCCATTAAGTAGGATCTAAACTTATCTAGAGCAAAGATAACAACCAACAGCTCTTTTTCAGTGGTTGCATAATTAATTTGAACTTCATTGAGAATTCTACTAGCATAGTAGATCACACGAAACCTACCTTCATGTCATTGACCTAAAACTGCCCCCACAGCAAAATCACTCGCATTGCACATCAATTCAAAAGGCAGATTCCAATTAGGTGATGCAATAATAGGGACAGAGGTCAACTCTATTTTGAACCATTGAATGATTTTAAGCACTCATCACCAAAGTTAAAAGGAGCATCTTTAGCCAGTAAGTCACACAAAGATTTTGCAAATTTAGATAAGTCTTTAATAAAACGCCTATAAAACCCGCATGACCTAAGAAGCTCCTTATCCCCTTTACATTGGTAGGTGGAGACATTTTTTCAATCACTTCAATTTTTGCCCTATTTACCTCAATCCCCTTAGATGATATCTTATGACCTTGGACAATCCATTCTTTGACCATAAAATGGCATTTTTTCCCAATTTAAAACTAAGTTAATCTCTTCACATCTTGTCAATACTAACTCTAGATTATAGAGACAATCATCAAAAGATTTTTCAAAAACTGAAAAGTCGTCCATGAATATTTCCATAATTGTCTCAATGTAATCACAGAAAATGGCCATCATACAACATTGAAAAGTGACAGGCACATTGCAAAGGCTAAAAGACATACGCCTAAAAGCAAATATCCCATAAGGGTAGGTAAAGGTGGACTTCTCTTGATTCTCAAGTACTATAGTTATCTAGTTATACCCCAAATAACTATCCAAAAAGTAATAAAATACATAACCAGATATACGCTCTAGCATAGCATTAAGAAAAGGTTAAGGGAAATGATCCTTCCTAGTGAGCTTCTTATGATCAATGCAAACTCTCTACCCAACCACTAGCCTAGAAGGTACAAGCTCATCATCTTTGCCTTTTACAATTGTAGTACCACCTTTTTTGGCACTACATGGATTGGGCTAATCCATCTACTATCAGAGATGGAGTAGATGATGCCAACATCTAACCACTTTAGTATCTCTGATTTCACCACCTCCTTTATATTGAGATTAAGCCTTTGTTGAGTTTCTATTACTGGCTTACAATTGTCTTCCAGTAATATACAATGCATACGCATAGAAAGACTTATCCAATTTAGGTGAGAGATTGACCAACCAATTGCCTTTTTGTGTTTCTTTAAAACTAAGCAATTTTTCATTTTGCTCAGGGTTCAATTCATTGCTCACAATAACAAGTAATGTATCCGTGTCCCCTAAAAATTGATACCTAAGATGCTTAGAATGAGTTCAGTTCCAACTTAGGAGCTTAATATCATATGTGGGTGGTAACCCCTTACTTACTCCTAGATCCTCAAATATTGACTTTCTCTTATATGGCTCTATAGAATTTTGGTGTAACACTAGCTCCTCTACTTTCTCACACTTTTCCAATAGTGGACCATTACCAGTTAGGCACAACTCTAGAATAGACGTGATTAGTAAATGAAGGGTATCTAGCCATACTATTCAAATTGAACTCCACTCTTCATCACCTATTTGAAACTTCAACTTTTCATTCTTCATGTCTGTTATACTATCTGTTGTAACCAAGAATGGTCTCCTTAAAAATAATAGGCATATGCACATCTTCTTCCATATCTAGGATTACAAAATCAACAAGTATAATGAACTTATCAATTTTGACTAACACATTTTCTAACACCCCCAATTGATGACGAATAGACCTATCTACAAGTTGGAGTGTCATGTTGATACTTTTCAACTCAGTAAGCCCCAATTGTTTTGCAATGGTTAAAAGAATAAGAGAGAGACTTGCACCAAGGTCACACAAAGCTTTAGAAAATTTTAACTCACCTATGGAGCAAGGGATAGAAAAGCTCCCAATATCCTTTAACTTAGGAGAAAGTTTATTCTGAATACGTGCACTGCTCTCTTCAGTGAGAGCAATGATCTCATTATTTACAAACATCCTCTTGCGAGACATTAATTCTTTCAAGAATTTAGCATATGAGAGGATCTGTCTTGTGGCATCCACAAAAGGAATATTAATGCGCAGATTTTTAAACATATTCATGAATTTCTCAAAATTTGCATTATTTTTTACTTTTTGAAACCATTGTGGGAATGGGACTAGTAGTACTTGAACTATTGCAGATGGATCACTCACCTTCCCCTCTATTTGACCCTTACTTTTTTTCATTGCTTCCTTCCCACAATTCAACTTAGGGTCTTCTATCCTACCCTCATTCTCTTCACTCTCAGGTTCATCTAGCTCTTTCTCACTACGAAGTGTAATAGCCTTTATGTGCTTATGGGGATTAACCTCAGATTGACTAGGTAACTCTCTGCTATTTCTAGTCTTTACTACTTCAGCAATCTATCCATTTTGAGTGTCAAAATTTCTCTGCATGTTAGCGATTTTTTTTCCATTTCTTGGGATAACCTATCAAAGGCTATCTCCCAATCTATATTTTGTGTAGGTTGGGCAGGTCTAGACAAAACATTTGGAGGGTTAACTGGCCTTTGCTGAGTATCCCTATCTCTCCATCCAAATTTTGGATGGTTCCTCCAATTAAGATTGTAAGTATTGGAGTATGGGTTATTCTGAGATTGATTATTAAAATTAGCATATTGTACTCGCTCATTAGAAGCATAATCAGCTGTTTCATTCTGACCACCACACATAGTGTAACATGTCATGATAGCATGTGAACTAGGGCCACCTCCATTTTTCAGAAGGGTTAGCACATCTTGCATCTGGGCAGATAGTGCATTTACAGTGTCATAGTCAGATATAGACATGTTCGTTCCCCTTTTTTGACCACCCCTAATATTAGCCCATTGGTAGCTATTTGCAGCTATTTCCTCTATGAGGTCTTGGGCTTTCTCTGCAAATTTACCCATCAAGACTTCACCCACTGCAGCATCTACATTTTGCTTAATAGAATATGCCAAGCCATTGTACAATGTCTGTACGATGAGCCACTCAGGAAGTCCATGGTGAGGACATTTCCTAAGGAACTCCTTATACCTTTCCCAAGTCTCATACAATGACTCTCCCTCAGACTGCTTAAAACTAGTGATATCTATCTTAAGCATTGCAGTCTTAACAAGTAGGAAGAACTTTTTTAGGAAGGCTCTAGACAACTCAGCCCAGTAGTAAAGGAATTCGGTGCAAAAGAATCAACCAAAGCTTAGCTTGCCCTCTCAAAGAAAAAGGGAACAAACGCATCTTAATGGCATCTTCTATGATTCCATTAACTTTTAAAGTTAGTTTGCCCTCTCAAAGAAAAAGGGAACAAACGCAGCTTAATGGCATCTTCTGTGATTCCATTAACTTTTAATGTGTCATAGATCTCAGAGAAGTTTGCCAGATGAGCATGTGGATCTTCCATAGCAGTTCCTCCAAACTGCTCTTGTTGGACCATTTAAATCAAGGCTGACTTGATTTCAAAGTTGTTAGCATTAACTGCGGGTTTTGCGAAACTTGATTGGGCATCAATCCCATCACGTAAAGCAAAATCCCTCAATGCCCTATGCCCAGCCATTTGCACTTGTGAAAGATTTGACTTAGAGTTTTCTACTTCAGATTCTAAATCTATTCCTAAACTCCTATCTTCCTCCACTTCTTCAACTACCTGTTTAGTTCATTGCTTCCTAACAGTACGTTCTATTTCAGCATCAAGAGGAAGCACTGGCTTTAACGCTCTATGCATAAACGACTCAGCTCACAAAAATAAACCTAAAGAAAATCAAAGAAAATCTAAACAAAATTGAACTTATAGCCTAAATTAATAGAGTAATTATCAAACCTAATATTCTAAACACCATTCTCCGGTAATGGAGCCAAAAACTTGACAGACTCTAAATTAGGCCAAAGGAACAGTTTAAAAGCTACTAACCTATCAAATTAAATTACTTAACTGCTTGTTTCTGCAAGAGTACAGACCGCACAATAGTGTAGGGAAATAGGATCGACCCACAGGGAACGATCACGAAGTACTAGGTTTCTCTGAACTCCTCTAGTATCTAGTCAACAAATTAGAGTAAATTAATCTAAAGAAAACTTACTAAGGATTACCTAAGTCAAAATAGCAATATCAAAGAAGATTATAGGGAATGAATGCCTAGGATCCAAAATCATTTTATGACCTAGTTTGTGAACAAATTTACCTCTTTTATGCCCTCTCATCTATCTTGTTTAGAATCCAATCTCATTTTATTTGATTTTCACTCTCGTGACAAACTAGTAATTACCAACTTATTAATAATTTCCTATCTCATGGTAAAGTGATTAATTTTGGTTCATTTACTGTATGGATTGCTTTTGACTCATCTAGAAATACCACTACTCTCGTGTGAAATATTACCTAGACTTCACGTGCCCTCTTTCCACTACCATTATCAACTTTCATTGCATAGAAATAATTTTAACAATCATAATTGTTGGCCATCCAATTACAACCCAATTTAATTCAAGACAGTGAATAAACAAGGCAAATAGAGGCATAAATTCAGTCAATCAAACACACCATCATTCATAAAAATCATCTAAACTGTAGGCAAGAATAATTTAAATACACATAATTGTGTCAACAAAGATGCAATCTTTAGGCACAAGTGACATAATTAATCAACAAAAAGATGAATTAAAAGAGAAACTTATTGATTATTGAAGGGAATCAATAATTGCTGTAAATTCTCTTGAGTGTTCATCCACAATCTTCTCTCCTCTTACTGTTCTCTAACTATTACTATGGAGAGAGAAAAACTAAAAACTAGAGAAAAAACTATCACTAAACTATGTCTATTCTAAGATTATAGAGTTTTCTTTGGCCTAGGATTTTTCTTCAGAAGGAAAGTAGTTTGGTTGAAGTAGAAGTCTTCAAAGATAGAAAATTCCTTCTTTTTCTCGCCCCTATCTGTAGTAAACCAGAAAATTTGTCCTATCCACGGCACGTATCTACGACCGGATATTGTCATGGATACTTCTTCGCCCAACACATAACCTTCACGGCCGAGAAAATACCCACAATGCATATCCGCGACTTGATACTATCGCGGGTAGAACTTCTTCACTGCTTTTGCAAATTTTTGCACAGTTTCATCCACCCTTCTTATTCCATCCGTCACCATCATTCAAGTTCTTGCCAATTGGACTCCTTTGGTGCTCCAAAGCTAATCAAAACTACAATTTATATCAAAAGTAAAGAAAAACAATAAATATCAACTCAGAAGAAAACAAATGAAAAATCCATCAACTATCAACCTAATTTACTAAAAAACTACTCCTAATGACCTAAACAACCACCTACATACTACCCCAATTCTGTACCTATCAATAATGATAAAGCAAATAGATAACCAAAATAGGCAATAATAAGAACAATAAATAAAGAGTCAAGAGAAAGAGACACAACCAATCTATAGTGATTCAGTGCCAAACTCGGCACCTATATCCGCTCCCAAGATCTTCAATTTGGAGTTTGAATCCAGTGATTGTTTCTTCCATTTGGTGTAGAAAAACCAAAAGTACAATTGAGAGATCACCCCTTGTACCAACGTTCTTGACTCTAGTTGAGCCAAAGACTCGGTATTTTCTCACACTAAGCCCTCACAAGTTATGCCAAAGAGTGTTACAATTATCCAATAAACCCTCACAAAGCTACAATTGAATTGCTCATAAACCACAATTGAAAAGCACTCAAACTCTAACTTTTCAGCCTTACCAAGAACTAAAAGTTCACTACAAGAAGAGAATTTACACTCTAAATCACCTAAATCACTTGTAAAATTAGTAGGCAAAAGTTCTTCATTAATTCTATATTTAATGGAATTTATAGGGGTGAGAAATGATAAGTAATAATTTTACCTATTTTAGTATAGTATTATATATATATATTGTGTATTTTTAGTATGTTTTAAATATTTTAATATAGAAATGGCTCAAATTCATAATTGTTCTTCCATTTGAAAAATTTCCCAAAGATTAGGGTTTTTACCCAATTTTTTGAGTTTTGAAGCAAAATTTATATTTTGGGCAAATTAGTGCACAATCTTTGTATAATCTTTTAGGTTTTATACATTCAATCATAATTTGAATCAATTGGAGTAAAGGTCATCCCATTCTTAGTGGATTCAAGGATGATTGGATTGGGAATTTCAATAGAACAACTTTTACATTCAAACTTGGAGAATTGTTTTGGTCAAACTTTGAAAAATCATCAAAAAATTCATCACAAAATTAAAAGATGAACATCACAAAAAGGTCTCAAGGGCATAAGAGGCATAACAAGCAAAAGAGAAGTGCAAAGAGGCAATGGAAGTCAAGAAATAGAGAAAACTAGGGGTCAATGACAGTGGCATATTTCTGTATTTTGGCAATAAATTGAGCTAAAATTATTGGATTGAGATGATTCTTATGGCATGTTAAAGCTAAGAGGACAATCTACAATTCTTATGAAGACATCAAATCCAGTTCTTACATCTTCATAGCCAAAAATCTAAATTACTAAAGAATAAAGCTCTCCCAATCACGTCTCAGTATTTTGGCCATATCTTTATATGCAAAACTCAAAATGACTTGATTCTTCTGGTGTTGGATAGATAATTCAAAGTGCTACAACTTTTATGTTTCGAAGAAAAGCTGATTTGTCCTTCTTCAGGAGAAAATGCATAGGTCAAGATCCATGGACCAACAACCCATGGATTTTGCATGTCGGCTAGAAAATGATGTCTTCAATTTGCATCTTCTCTTCCAGCCCCTTTTGATAAATTTTTGAAGATTCTTTGCACCTGCACTACCCAAGGAAACGTTGTAAAATTCAATAGAAATCATTTTGTGATTTCAAGACAACTTTTCTTGCAAATTGTCATGCAAGTTGTCTAGATGATTAGGATGAATTTGTTTATAAATAAGGAACTCTTGCAAGACATCTAAAACATGTCTTTATAGTTTAGAAGAATTTTCATTATTTGTAAGAAAACTCTTGGAGGATTCAAGTGTATCAATTCATATCAATGAGAAATGAAGGTTTGGAGCCATGTTCTACCAATAAATGAGCATTTCTTACCTTAGCTCTATAATTTCTTACTTGTTTATGAATTGTTTCTATTATATGTTATTCATACAAGCTATGTTTAACTAAATACATGTCTTAGGGTTAGATGAAACTAATTATATGATTTAAATGTTATTATACTTGCTATAACTTGTATTTGCTTGTTCATCTATCAAGGTTTAACATTTGTAGTAGCTTGATCAACTATTACAAATCATTTAGATGTTATCTGACAATAAGAAATACTTATAACATTGAAAAATGGTAGATGAAACTTATATTGTACACACATGCAAATAGTTGTACAAGTAGGTGGATTGAGGTTGTTTAATAGCACAATTCATGCATTTCACAAGAGTTCATCATGAACATAATTGAACTCTAGTCAATTCATTTTGGAAACAAGTCTTGATTTCATATGGAGTTGTAATCCTAAGTAAGACAAGATTAACCACGCAAGCTGTTAATTCATTTAATCATATTAGTGACAATTAGTGGATTCTAAACCCTATTACTTGTTTTTGTGAATTTCTTCCAATTGTTTCAATTCAAGTAGTTGATTTTTTTTACCTTGCACACCACCTATTTGATGTTTTGTCTAGATAATAGATCAAGTTAGTAGCTTTGGTACTTGCAAATTCTTGTTCTCTCGTGCGATTGACCCTAATACTTCCCCTACTACATTTGACCCATGCACTTGCGAGAAGGGGTATTAGGTTATAAATTTTATTACTTATTTGTGTGAATTTTGCCTAATTTTGATAGTACCTAAACCTACCAATCAAGAAAAAGGGCTAGAAATGGCTCTAATGATCAAATTAATAAATCTGTACAAACTAGCCATTAAATAGTATTTTTATGGTCCAGACGTCTGATTATTGTTCATCCATACATCCGCATAAGCGATCCAGATGTCTACATCAAGTCTCATTACTCGTCGCATGCATTCTGCCGAAAGTTACTATTCATCTGGACGTTCGATACTGTTCATCCGGACGAGGGTACTATTCATCCAAATAAGGTCACTGTTCATCCAGACTATTCATGGTACAATTCATTCAATACTATTCATCCAAACGCAGTTATTGGTCATGCGGACTTCTGCATCCCAAGTTCGCATCATAATTTTCTTGCAATTTCTTCCCCTTTTTTATTCCTTTTGATACCCAGACACCTTTAATACAAGAATAGCTCAACGAACATTAGATTACTTCATCATTTGTTTATTAATCATCAAAACTATATGATTTAGGACCATAAGATCTTCAAACACAATTAGAAACCCTAATGTGCATATCTTATGTGAAAAATCTTTTTTTTTTTTTTGGGTAAAAACACTATACACGAGGAGGGGATGCCAGCCCTTTATTTTATTTATTAGTATTTAATGGTAGTTGCTAAAGTGATTCAAAGAAGAAGTGATATGTGAAGTTCAGGTTTGCAAGTGCATCTATAACTGCATTGGCCTTTTTAAAAATGTGACTAATTGAGCCCCCTATTTGCTATAGTTGCTATTTGATTTTCTAAATTGTTTGACACAATGGCCATTTTGAGACATTGCATGTTGTAACAAGTTGATAATGAATGTGAGAATCCACTTCCACTAATATTCCCATCAACATACGATTAATACACAATTCCTAACCATGACTCAAAGCTTGGGCTTCTGCTTCTAAAACAAAACATGCTTTCATCTGTTTATGAAATGCAACCAATACTTGTCCCTAGTGATCTCTCACCACTCCACCACTTTGGTAAACTTTTGACAACACTATGGATATGATTAGGAAGTGTACCTATCGTTCCGCAGTATAGCATATAAGGAGTACCAAGTGCCGTACCCACAGGGACTTAGCAAGTACTAGTAATTACCCGCAATTTATTATCTAGTCTAATTAATATGATAGGTCAGAACAATAACAAACTAGTGTAAGAGAATTAATGAATGAGGATGCTAACGAGTCAAATGTAGATAATTGAGAAAGAAGGGAATGCAGTAGTTTCTAACGCAAGACTTAGAAGTGAAATTCCCCTAACCCCGATTATTAGCTTTAATTTGTGCCCAATGGATTACTTAAACTCAATTGACCCTAAAATCCCATTATTAAGTTGTAATCTTTCTCAAGCTTACAACTTCTATCCCTAGGTTGATTGATTGGAATCTCTTCCCAACTCAAAACCCCTAGAAGATGCAACAGAATCAATGGATTTTATCACACGAATGGATTCACACCCAAATAGAAGAACTTATGGAATTCTATTTCTAGCAATTCACGCAAGTTCTTTCACTTGAGAGTTGTTCTACATCAATTGAGTGATTTCTCAATTACCCAACCAATACAACTGTTAAGATTGAATTCGTGCACAAAAGCCCAATCCAATTTATCAATAAACTCACAAGTAAATCAATTAAAGATGAGATTTTCCCCATTAAACAACGAATCCAAACATCATAAGCAAAGGTTAGGGTTCAACCCTTCTAAATCTTAAACAAGTCTACTCCATAATCAAAGGAGAAAGTTCAACAAGCATTAAAGAAAGTAATGAAAAACTCATTCTCATGTAGTGTTTCTTCACTCTTCTTTGTTGTAGAAATTCCCCTTGTGCTGCTACACTTCTTCTTCTCTCTTTAATTTTGAGTTTTCCTTCCCTTCAATTCCTCGTTCGTTCTCCCCCTTTTTGCCCTAGAAGAGCCCTTTTTATTCCCTAGTTTGTTCTCTTTCTTTTTCTCTCTCTTTTTTTTAAGATGCGACTTTTATAATTATAGCTCAGCCTTTCCTTGAGACACGAAGTTATCTTTTGATGCGAAGAACGATATTGGTGATGAAGATCTCCAGTTACTCAATACTTCATACGCTCAAGTAGCTATGCTTATTCATAATTTTAGTAACCTTTTGACGCAAAAGTCAACATTGGTAAATGAAGACTCCCGGTTACTCAGTACCAAAACTAGTGGAGTGGATCCTGAGCTATATTGCTATTTGCCCTCTCTTCTTTTATTATATTAGTCATAAGGTATACTTCACTCCATTTACCATATCCGTTAACTACTCAACTGAATCAAATAATCTAAAGAAACTTCTTCAAGTCTAAAAATTGCAACATAATTAACTCTATTTTGCCTACTATACTTTTACTAAAGTATGAGTTCTTATACACGTACTAATTTCTCCTTAAGTAACGCATGCATTGGTTCCATTCATGCAGGAAAATTGACACTAATTACTAAGATAACATAACGTCCTAAAAAGAAAACTTGAAAGAAAACAACCAGCACAAAATTCTAAATCATCACAAAAGTAAACAACAAATCTATCTATGACACTCCCCCCACACTTAAATCACACAATGTCCGCAATGTGTGAAAAATAAGATAATGAAAAATAAGGTTGAGATGGATAGATACTCCCCTTGGTAGACGTGACCACGTGATACGGGATTGAAAGAAGAGTGAAAGCCACGAGTTCAACAAACTACTACAATCACATAAACAAAAGAAACAAAAAAGCTACATTATCACATTAATTAGTACAGGCTAGCAACGAATAAACTAAGAAAACAAAAGAAAGAGAAAAATACGAAAAGAAAAAAAAAGTCTTATACAGTCCACAAGCAGAAATAAACGAAAATAAAAGGAAAGGAAAGAGGAAGATCATGAAGGCAGTGCGCCTGGTGTATCATGATTGCCTCCCAACCTACCAAAGTGAAAAGAGTGTAGATAATCTTCAAGACTACCCACACGATTGCCAAGGTTGTCCAATTGCCCTTGGATATGACCTAGGGTGCCCATAAAATCAGTCCTTAAGTCATCCATAGCACCCATAAAGTCAGTCCAGAGTGTCCCTATGGATGCCAAGATGTCTTCATTCCCTGACGGATGTGAATGTGCCTGTGGGGATGAGGATTTAGCAGCAGGCTCCATCGGAGATGCGTCTTCATCTTCCTCATCCTGTTGGCCTCGTCCCTCCAACATGTCAATTGCCCACTGTCTGGCACTGAGGCTCTTCAGTACACGGAGATTCACTATGTCTCTAGTCCCCGTGTCCAATCTATGTTGACCGTCAAGGCGGACTCCATATCACTCCATAATGAGTGAAATAAGTCTCGGGAACCCAAATCCGGTGGTAGTACTTTGGGTCATAGCCGTCTTCATCATATAAAGAAATTATTGCACTAGGTAATGGGCTAGGTTCAGTCATACCACTGTTCACCATCTCATCTAGAAAGTATATATCACTAGCTCTAGACTCGTTGAGACTGCTTCGCCTTGGAAAGACATTGTGGCCGAAGATATAAATGAGAATGTGATACGGGGCATCGAAATCTTTGGCGTAGTATACCTCACGATTATCAAATCTAGCCACTTTACTGTGTACTCCAAACTTGCCAGCGCCCTGTTAGACAGCCCATGGGCCCCTCTACTGAAATTGTCTAACATACCATATTGGGGGTCCGTCGTTCCTACACCCAAGGATGCTTGCCAAAGATGCTCGGTTGAGCTCAATCCGTGTGCCGCGAACAGTAGTGGTCAAGCTAGAAGCACTATACTTAGATTTGTCTACATTCGCATAAAATTCACAGACCAGCTGAGGGTAGTAGAAATTGAGAAGCCTCAAAATGGGATCCCAACCTAACCGGGCAAAATTCTTGATAATGTGGAGGATGGCATCCACAGCTTCATCCACGGTTTTTTCAATGATTAATTCGCAGCGCTTATACTTAGTGTACCATTGGGCATTCTCGAGTGAGGTGAAGAGTGTGGTATCCTATTGGGGAGTGCGACTGGAGGATCCTTCACTGCGGGCTCTTTTATGTGCTACGTACTTTCTTGGCATTTTGAGTACCTGAACGGATCAAGGAGGACACATAAAGAAAACAAGATAAGAATTGCTCGAAAGAACCAAATGGACATACCAAAACCAAAGTAATAATCACAATATGAAAGAGAGATTCGAGATTAAATATAACAATGCTCTTTTATGATAATGCTTAGCACCATAGCATCAAGTCATAGCACCATTCAAAGTATACTCATGGTAATTAGGGTAGGATTATGCACCATATAATGAGAACAAAGCAACGAGACAACCAACGTGATAAGCAAAGACTCATACTAGCTATAGACAACCATTGGTTAGCCCTTGCTAAATTCATCAAAATCATCCAAGAATAAACTAACCCACACTTGAACTATCCACTAACAAACAACTAACGCATAGAAACATGCATTCATATCACCCAACAATTGAACAAAGTCATGAAAATTTCAATATTTCTATGAAAACGCCAATCCAAATAGAATTAGACATTGGGAATTTCTAACTTAATTTGACAAAATTATGCGTAAACCAAATAGCCCACAGTGTAATCTCCCACAAAACATCAATAAAAATCATAGAGATAACCATTCAATCACCCACAACATAGGTACAAATGGACAAAAGTTAGGCAATCAAATAACAATAATATAAATAATAGGTGATAAGTGCAAAAGTGAAGTATTATTAAGTGGATTTTTAATAGAGGTCTTTAGTGTTTTTCATTAGTTTTTATTTATTTGTGATGCAATTTCTCTTACTTTTTGAGTGGACAAGTGATTTTAGAATAAAAGCTATTCATATATGTTATTGCTGTGATCTTGCAGGTGGTTGTTGAAGAATCCATACGTGGAGCTTTAGAAGGAACCAAAGTGCTCAAATAGATGATTAGAAGTGAAGAAATGGTTCAGAGATGAAGGCCAAAGAGTTGGTGCAAGAGTGAAGTGAGAAGCAAGGTGGAAGATCCGAAGATAAAGCTTCTAATCGTACCCGCGCCTGTACCCGCGCCGCGGGTACGTGCCGCGGGTACGATCAGACAGTCCGCTTGGCGAACCCGCGGCTGTAACCTCTCTACGGGTACAGTCGCGGGTTCGGGTCGCTGATGCACACTTTTGAGGCATTTCAGGAGATAAAAGAGGAAGAGACCTGCACTCCCGCGGGGGAACGTTTTTTCTTAGTCTTCTTTAGAGAGTTTTTAGGATAGAAAACAACAGAGGAACAAGGTAAAAACCCTAGTTCCATAGATCTAGAAAGGAGGCATAAGATAGATGAGTTTGGAGAGACAATTCTGAAGGAGATCACTTGTACTACTCAAAAGAGGAGAATTGCAGCAACTTGTGGTTTTTATGAGCAATAAAGACAATAAGTTTTCTATTTACATTTCTTGTCTTTGATATTTACTGTCAATTGATTGCAAAGGATTTACTTTTATTACTTTAAATATGAGTACTTAATTTGCATATCTAGGGTTTAGATGAACTTGTGATTGTAAGGGATATGGAGTAATTGGTGATATTATGCTATTGAATTGCTTTGTTTATTCATTGTTCTGATTAATTGAATTGTAATTGCTTGATCACCAGTTATAATTTCTCAATTACTATTATTCAACGAGAGTTGGTAGTGGTAGTGGACAAAGAACAATTGAAGTCTAGGTAGTATTTCACACGAGAGTAGTGGTACTCCTAGGTGAGTCTTGATCAATTCATAAGGCTAAATTAACCTACGCTATAATCTCTACCACGAAAGTAGGAGGGGTTTAGTAGGGAGGTAATCGCTAGTTTGTCACGAGAGTGAAAACTAGGTACATTTGGAATTGGCTCTAGGTGAGGTAATGAGATTGAATAATTGAAACAATTGCTCCTTTCTCTTAGATCATGAGGGATTCTAAGTCCTAGATACTCCGATCAATCAGTTTCCTCTGAATTTCTATTTTTGCTTCTTTAGGGTCGAGTGTTAACAAATTAGTTTTAGTTTTAATCGTGGTAATTGGTTGTCTAGATAATAGGAAGCTTTATAAAGGTCTAGTAATTCTTCACCTTTCCTTGTGGGATCGAACCTAGTTCCCTATACTCATTAGCGATCTTGTCCTCTTACAGATATAGGTGAATTAGGCAATTTTAATTTGGTGGGTTAACCATATTTAGAGTTTTTTCTTAGCCTAATTAAAA
This sequence comes from Mitragyna speciosa, assembly GCA_024721245.1. Classification (NCBI taxonomy): domain Eukaryota; kingdom Viridiplantae; phylum Streptophyta; class Magnoliopsida; order Gentianales; family Rubiaceae; genus Mitragyna; species Mitragyna speciosa. Next base: position 11,028,755 of record CM045564.1, read on the forward strand.
ACCTACCAAGTTTTTGGTGCCGTTGCTGGGGAACGGTGATTAAAATATTAGGTCTCGTAAGTACTCTATTAATCTAGGCTATACTTTCTCATTTTTGTTTAGGTTTTATTTTCTTTACTTTAGGAGTAAATTCTCAGTAAGTAGGGTAGTTTATGCATAGGGCTTTAAAGCCAGTGCTTCCTCTTGACCCTGAGATAGAGCGTACTGCTAGGAAGCTCAGGAAGAAACGAAATAACCCAATAGTGGAAGAATTGGAGGAAGATAGGAGTATAGGACTTGAGTTAGAATCTGAAGCAGAAAACTCTGAATCTAATAGTCCACAAGTGCAAATGGCTGAGCAGAGAGCATTGAGGGATTTTGCTTTGCCTGATGGGACTGGCGCCCAATCAAGCATCGCAAGACCCACGGTTAATGCCAATAACTTTGAAATAAAGCCAACTTTGATTCAGATGGTCCAACAGGAGCAGTTTGGAGGAACTTGTAAGGTAATAAGGAGAGTAACGCAGTGAAAATTTAAAAATTTATTACCTTAGCCATGGATCTCATTGATGTAATCTATACGATTAAAGGGTGTTTAGCACAAATACCTCAAGCATAGAAGGTTTCTATGCTTCAAAGGGCAAGATCCTATTCGATGAAGGTGTTGATCTACCATAAAAAGCCCTCCAAGTGTCGAGCCTCCAACTGGTATCCACACGAACATGATCTTTAGGAACCTATGGACTTGCTTGCCTTGCCTTTTGAGTGCTAGCTCCCTTGAATATCATGAAAAACACAAGAACAAGAAGAGGAAGAAGACAAAACCTCTAACCCTTAGGGAGAAGAGGGTGTGTCGTTTTTCTTGGGAGAAAACACGCCTCTCTCAATTTTTCTCTCTCTAAATTTTATCTTGTGTTTCATCCATCCATCAAGAGTACAAGGAATGGACTTATTTATAAATGTAGTATCCTAGTCTTTAAGGAAACAAGAGCAATTGGAAACCAAGAAGGTTTAGGAAGCTTACCTTAAGCTAATCCTATTCCTTTAGGAAACCTATTCCAAAAGGAAACCAAATAGCTTCTTAATTCCTTTTAGGAAACTAATTTCCATCAAGACTTAGAATATTTATAATTAAGTCCTTTAAGTTAATTTATCACATAAATTAACCCCATAAGTATCATTATACTTATCTTAATAACAATTTAACCCAAAGACCATGTTCTTATTGTGTGTGACCCATTAGGTTCCATTCACATTGGCAATAAGTACAAATTATAACTCATTAATTAATTAATTAAGAGCTAGATAAATTAACACTTTAATTTATCATTAATTCACTAATTAATTAATTTGCACTTATAGATCATGAGTGGCGTCTAGCAATGCATCATGATCACCCAAGTGAATAGGAAAGTCATATGGTAGACTACACCTATCAATGACAATGTTACCGTGTAATTAATATCCTTTCACCACACTATATCCCAATTAGTCTAAGAGTGTAGTGCGCACTCTTTAAATGACTAATTAATGATTTCTTGTTCCCGAAATATAACTTTCCATAAAAGTATAACCTTGAAACTCTTTCAAGTCATACTTTCACTTTTGCGCAAAAGATTCTTTAAGTCATATTTCAACAAGTGGCCAATCCGGGATATACTCTCCTATAATAAGGAGTGGTGAATCCTATATCAATTACTCACTATCCTTCCATGCTTCATACTATACCCAATCTCTACCGTATGGGCTACTCTTTTACGAGCACCGAGCAATAGAGTCAAAGCATAGCAATCCACACTCAAGGATGCCATTGTAATCTCAAGTCTAAGGATAACTTACACCATTGCCATTAAGAGTATAATTCATTAGCACTATGAATAGTAACTCTTGGCGGATCAATCCAATGAACTTGTTCTCTAACAAGCATCCACATACCAGCTTAGGTGTCACACAGCCATAGTTGACGAGATCAACTACTACTTACCATAAGTATAGGCAAAGTATGTGCTAGTCTTCCCATATTAATGATGTCCAATCTCATTAATACTACGACTAGGGATATTTAAGAATATAACTTAATGTGTAATAAGAGTCTCATCATTGTAACTCTTACAATCTCTTATACACAGTTAATATTCAATGGACTTCATCAAATAAACAAGTAATATTAATAACAAGTATTAAATGACAAAGAAAATGCCACATATATAAGTATAACACGAAATAAGCGTAATAAAAATCCCAAAAATCAACTTGGTTTTAGGGCATACACTAACAAACTCCCACTTGCACTAAAACCAATCACTTATAAGTTTTAGGCCATAAGCATGACTATCATGCCAACTCTGGGATAAGGCCATGTTGAAAGGATTAGTGACATTAACATTGTGGGAACTTCTTCTATCTTTTCATCATTTGTACCAAACTATTTCCACAAATAGATGGTGGCACGAAAGTACACTTTACGATCACTGGATGAAACTTTAGTTCCTTGATTAAATGGTGGCACAATTGTTTTCATAAAATAATAGAAGGAAGTATTCTGTCCAACAAAGAATCCCTTGATCCATAGTAACTTCTAAAGCTACCATGTACTCGCCTTTGTTGTAGAATATGTTGTAGTGTCTATCATAAAACGCTTTTATCCACTACAGCTCAACGTGAACACCAATTCATCTCATGATTTACTTATCATCCCTATTGGATTAAAAGTTTGTATCTTTAAATCCACACACTTCCTAAGTGTGATCTCCACAGTCAAGAATAGTCTTTTTAGTGCTACTCGAGTACTTAAGAATATTCTTTGATAACCATCTAGTGACACTCACCAGAATTACTCGTAACACTTAAAGCCAGAAGACACTGGGTCTCGTACATAGGATAGCATATACAATAGAACCTATTGCAAAAGCATACGGGATTTATTAATGCTATCAATCTCGACAAGTGTCAAAGACACATGTCTCTCGAAAGAGTAATCTCCTATCCAAAGGTAAAAGCCCTTCTTTGATTGCACTATGCTAAACCCTTTAGCATCTAAGCCTGTGTACTTGGATCTAGTAAGACCAAGCAGCCTCTTGGATCTATCTATATAGATCTTAATTCCTAGATTAGAGATTGCCTCTCCTTTATTAAGAAATTCTTGGACAACTATATCTTTACCTTTAAAGTATGTTGTTTCCATCAACGATATGTCATCCACATATAGTATGAAGAAAACGACAACGCTCCCACTCAACTTTACATTTACACAAAGATTGTCTTTGTTTTCGAAAAAAACAAACTCTTTGATTTATCTCATCAAAACAAATGCTCCAACACCTTGACACTTTCAAGAGTCCACAAATGGAACCTTTGAAGCTTGCGTACCTTATGACTATCAATGGAAGTGAAGGCCCAAGGGATGTGTCGTATACATACCTTTTAATTCCCATTAAGGGATGGAGTCTTCATATCCATTTGTCATAGGCAAAAAGCAACTATTGCAAGTAAAATCTTAAATGGATTTAAGCATGGTCAATGGTTGAATGGTTTCTTTCAAAGTCAAGCCTTTGAATTGAATCCTTTTCCCATTAATCTTGCTTTATAGGCAACTACGTTACCATCCATGTCAGTCTTTCTCATAAAGACCTACTTGCACCCTATGGGTTTTATCCGATTAGGTGACTTGAGCAAGGTCTACACCTTGTTCTTGTACATGGAATCCATTTTGGATTTTATGGCATCTTGTCACATCAAGGAGTCTACATTAGACAAAGCCTCTTCATGACTAGTAGGTTTGTCATCATATATGACTAGTACATTATTGCTCTTGCTAATGAGAAATCTATATCTCTCATATGTGAGAAAACTATATTTCTCCAAAGTATAATGCACTCTACTAGTCTTTTGAAGATTTTGTGCACTTTGAGCTTCCGTTGCGCCTCATCAACATGTGGCGTAAGCTCTAGTTCCAACTATTGATCTTTGTCAACTTGTGGTTCTTGAACCTTTCAAGTTCTATCTTACTCCCACTGTCTCTTTTAAGAATAATTGTTTTTCTAGAAAAAGACATTTCTTGAGACAAAAACATTTTTCTCAAGGGGATGATAGAATTGGCGTCTAAGAGAAGAACCCCTAAAATGAGGTTAGGAATTGTAGTATGGCTCATCATGGTTTGCGCCATATCTCATAGGGTACAACTTCTCCTCTTTCACACATCATCAACAATGGTGTGTCAAGTGGAGACATTGAGAAAGAATCACATTCTTCTTTAATTATTTTTAAACACTTGACATTGAGTGTTATCCATGTAGATCAAATCTTTAATATTTTAATACTCTTGTCAACTTATTTTTCTTACTTCAACTTTAATGACTTTGAATATTTCAAAGGCCACGGATGCGTGTATCATATGATACACATAATCATATCCCATATGATCATCCATGAAAGTGATGAATTATGATAAATAACCTCTAGCATGGATCGACATTAGGCCAAAAACATCTATATGTTAAAGTTCTATGAGGATCACTAACACACTCACCTTTTTCAAATAAAAGGTGTTTTGGTCATCTTTCAAAGTAAATGAGAATCACATGTCTCAAACGATTCATAATTGAATGAGTCCAAGTACACAACTATTATGCAATTTGGAAGTGCATTTCTCATTCACATGACCAAGTCTATAATGCCAGAAGAATAGTTGTTTCAAAATATAGAGTTTTTGTCTATGTTTGAGAATGGGCTTATCAAGGTCTAGGATTTGTAAAACGTTGTTTTAGTGATCTAATACCACAAAGAACACCATTACGTAAAAGGACAGTATATATTCTCTTTTGTAATGGTAAATCTTTTCACATTTAATGTGAATTGATTTCATGCTCTTTTGTAAATATCACAACATAATAATAATGTTTTAAATTCTAGAACAAGCCCAGTTGGTAAAGAGTGTATAAGTCTCTACCACTAGTGTAGCAACTCTTGCTCCATTCATCACACGTAGTTTGACTTTCTCTTTTCTTATTGTCTACTATGCTTATGACCTTGCATATTTTGCAAATATGGGATCTAAATCCAGTATCTTATACCCAATGGTCTTAATTAGTAGATGAATTTATCTCAAATATAAACATACTTAGAAGTAGAAGCTTCATTAGGCCTCTTTATCTTCTTAGTATTGAAATGAGCCTTACAATTCCCTTTCCAATAGAATAGGAAACATGTGCCCTTAGACTTGTCCTTTTGATCACACCTTTAAGCTTTGTCATAGCTACTTGGTCTTCTCAAGACCACGCTAGGATTTTCCTTTAACAAGCAATAAAGTGCCCTTTTCTTCCTTGACAGATTACTACTTAAATATCTCATATCTAATGGTCTTAGATTGTGTATCAACAACTCTTTGAGATGCACAATCACAGACAAAAAGATCTATCAATTTGTGCTAACTTTTATAGCTTAGGAATTATAGATGACATTATGATATAAGTAGCAATATCATTATCATCTTTTATGCATCTTGTATGCACATTATTTCCTAACTATAATTGTCACTATAGAATAGGTGGAAGTGGCTATCAAGGACACAACCAAATGTGCTTAAGAACTATTCTCAAGTCTTACAGTAGTCCAAGAAAATCGTATATGTAATGGAGATATAGGGTGATAAGTGTGTTCATGTGTACATGCATTCTACAACAAGTGAAAAGATAGTACAAGTATTTGTTTCATGTTATAATTGCAAACCAAAAATGTGAGCTTCGAATTTATTTGGTTTGCTCCCACTATTTTACTTCAAATCAATAACCCTCAAAATATTGATTCGGTAATCCGTTGGAGATTCCTAGTGGGCTAGAATCCCATCTAATTAACTTTGGGTTTGACAGAGGCCAATGCCCCAAAGGTAACTTAGATTAGGTAGATAACTTTTATCAATCACAACTCTTGTGACTCCTAGATAGTTGGGTATCAACTTTTGATATTCACATCTTATGTGTTTCCCAACATTGCCTCAAAAATATCATAACATTGACAGAGTCCAAACTTGTTATGTATTTTTGTTAAGTCATACCCATTATTCAAAGATCACATCTCATAGCAAGAACATATTCCGAGTAAGGTGACCTTGACGGAGGCCAACGTGTCAACACTTAATAGGAACTCTTCATTTTTGCTATAATAATGGAAGGCAACTTATATATATTGACTTAATATCGCCTCAAAAACACCATAACCTTGATGGAGACCAACAAGTTAAGCATTTTTGTTAAGTCAGACCCATTATTTGGAGATCATATCTCATAGTAAAAAACATGCTCTAGGTAAGGTGACCTTGACGGAGGCCAACGTGTAAACACTTAGCAAGAACTATGTTTTTTACTAGTAATAATGGAAGGCAAGTGACTTAATATTTTATTTGAGGGATTTTATTTTAATTATACAATATATAGTCTCATCATAGCATGTAATTAAAATATATCAACATATAAAATAAAAACATGCATAATAAACCGTGGATGATTATGGACTTTACTTAGATATTTTCCTCGAGCCTTAAGGAAAATATATGGTCAAATTCCTAAGGGACGTGATCAATTCCTTGATGCATTCCTTGGGAGGTCTTCAACTCTTGATGAGCCTCCATGGTTGCTCCTTGGTTCCATCTCTATCTTCTTTGTATATTACACATGTAATTCTATTCTAAGCAATTTAGAAAATTAAAACCTAACTCTAACCTACACAATGTACATTACATGTATTGACTAAGAAACCTCGAGTTACATTCGAGGGGAGTTAGGTGAGAAGAGAATTACATGAGAATAATAGAGAAGGCAGGACACGCAGGCTCTATTTTAAAAACCAACACAAGCCAACCATCAAAATAATAAAAATTTAACCATTCAATCACATTGGTCATAGTCCATAATCATCCACCATGCCATCATAATATTTAACAATTAAATGAATTACTTTATTCAATTCTAGTCATAAATCACATGGTTTAATTTAATTAGATTAATATTCTTGAATTTATTTGTCTCAAAAATAAAGTAATAGAAGGTGTAGGTTTCTAAAATTTAACTTTCTAAATATTAACAATTAAAATTGGAAAGTGTTTTATAGGAAAATTCCAAAAATTCGCGTTTCCAAAAAATTAGGAAAAACCCGCTAGAACTCTGCCAGCAAACCGTGGGATAAACCGTGTGTGGGTTCATCCGCGGTTTACAAACCGTAGGACAAACCACGCGCGGTTTCATCCGCGGTTTGAGGACAAAATGTACGAGATATTAACCGCGGGTAAAAACGCGCGCGAGTTTTCGCGCGGTTTGTGTCTAAAAAATACGATCTTTGAAATTCTTTGGTCTTTTTCAAAACTCTTTTGAATCAAAACATGTTAAAACCCTTTTAGCACGTAAAAATAATTTAGAAACCTTGAATAAAACCATAAGAACTCATCTTAATTATTTAAAACACTTTTAAATAATTAAGAACTTATCTTAAAAATCAAACTCTTGATTTTTCTAAAACAATTTTGAGACAAATTTCATCAAGAACAAACCATCCATATTTATGACAATTAAATAAACACAAATCATATAGATATAATCAAAGGAGGCTCTGATGCCACTGTAAGGAAATAAGGGGAGTAACGCAGCGGAAATTTTAAAATTTTTTACCTTAACCATGGATCTCTTTGATGTAATCTATACGATTAAAGGGTGTTTAGCACAAATATCTCAAGCATAGAAGTTTTCTATGCTTCAAAGGGCAAGATCCTATTCGATGAAGGTGTTGATCTACCATGAAAAGCCCTCCAAGTGTCGAGCCTCCAACGGTATCCACACGAACATGATCTTTAGGAACCTATGGGCTTGCTTGCCTTGCCTTTTGAGTGCTAGCTCCCTTGAATATCATCAAGAACACAAGAACAAGAAGAGGAAGAAGACAAAACCCTAACCCTTAAGGAGAAGAGGGTGTGGCGTTATTCTTGGGAGAAAACACGCCTCTCTCAATTTTTCTCTCTCTAAATTTTATCTTGTGTTTCATCCATCCATCAAGAGTCAAGAAATGGACTTATTTATAGATGTAGTATCCTAGTCTTTAAGGAAACAAGAGCAATTGAAAACCAAGAAGGTTTAGGAAGCTTGCCTTAAGATAATCCTATTCCTTTAGGAAACCTATTCCAAAAGGAAACCAAAATAGCTTCTTAATTCCTTTTAGGAAACTAATTTCTATCAAGACTTAGAATATTTATAAATAAGTCCTTTAAGTTAATTTATCACATAAATTAACCCCATAAGTATCTTATACTTATCTTAATGACAATTTAACCCAAAGACAATGTTCTTATTGTGTGTGACCCATTAGGTTCCATTCACGTTGGCAATAAGTACAAATTATAACTCATTAATTAATTAATTAAGAGTTAGATAAATTAACACTTTAATTTATCATTAATTCACTAATTAATTAATTTGCACTTCTAGATTATGAGTGGCGTCTAGCAATGCATCATGACCACCCAAGTGAATAGGAAAGTCATATGGTAGACTACACCTATCAATGACAATGTTACCGTGTAATTAATATCTTTCACCACACTATATCCCAATTAGTCTAAGAGTGTAGTGCACACTCTTTAAATGACTAATTAACGATTTCTTGTTCCCGAAATATAACTTTCCATAAAAGTATAATTTTGAAACTCTTTCAAGTCATACTTTCACTTTTGCGCAAAAGATTCTTTAAGTCATATTTCAACAAGTGGCCAATCCGAGATATACTCTCCTATAATAAGGAGTGGTGAATCCTATATCGATTACTCACTATCCTTCCATGCTTCATACTATACCCAATCTCTACCATATGGGCTACTCTTTTATGAGCATCAAGCAATAGAGTCAAAGCATAGCAATCCACACTTAAGATACCATGGTAATCTCAAGTCTAAGGATCACTTACACCATTGCCATTAAGAGTAATTCATTAGCACTATGAATAGTAACTCTTGGTGGATCAATCCAATGAACTTGTTCTCTAACAAGCATCCACATACCAGCTTAGGTGTCACACACCATAGTTGACGAGATCAACTACTACTTACCATAAGTAGAGGCAAAGTATGTGCTAGTCTTCCCATATTAATGATGTCCAATCTCATTATTACTACGACTAGGGATATTTAAGAATATAACTTAATGTGTAATAAGAGTCCCATCATTGTAACTCTTACAATCTCTTATACACAGTTAATATTCTACGGACTTTATCAAATAAACAAGTAATAATAATAACAAGTATTAAATGACAAAGAAAATGCCACATATATAAGTAAAACACGAAATAAGCGTAATAAAAATCTCAAAAACCAACTTAGTTTTAGGGCATACACTAACAGAACTGCCATGGAGGACCTAAATGCTCACTTAGCTAATTTTTCTGAAACCTGTGACACCCTGAAAGTAAATGGAGTCACAGAGCATGCTATAAAGTTGCGTTTGTTTCCTTTCTCTTTAAGAGGGCAAGCTAAGCTTTGGCTACATTCATTTGCACCTAACTCTTTCACCACTTGGGTTGAGTTATCTAGAGCATTCCTAAATAAGTAATTCCCACTTGTTAAGACTGCTATGCTTAGGATGGACATTACTTGTTTTAGACAGTCAGAGGGAGAGTTGTTGTATGAGGCGTGGGAGAGGTACAAGGAGTTACTTGGGAAATGTCCTCATCAAGGACTACTAGAGTGGCTCATTGTACAAACATTTTACAATGGCTTAGCATATTCTACTAAGCAAACTGTAGATGCTGCAGCGGGAGGGGCTTTAATGGGTAAGTTTGCAGAGGAAGCTCAAGATCTGATAAAGGAAATGGCAGCCAATAGCTACCAATGGGCCAACATTAGGGGTGGTCAAAGAAGGGGAACGACTATGTCTATATCTGACCATGATACCCTAAATCCACTATCTACTCAGATGCAAGATGTACTTAGTCTTCTAAAAAATGGAAGTGGCCCTAGCTCACGACCTATCATGGCATGTTGCACTATGTGTGGTGGTTAGCATGAAACAGCTGATTGTGCTTCTAGTGAACAAGTACAATATGCCAATTTCAATAGTCAACCTCAGAACAACCCTTACTCCAATACTTACAATCCTGGTTGGAGAAACCATCCAAATTTTAGATGTAAAGAGAGGGGTGCACAGCAAAGGCCAGTTAACCCGCCAGGTTTTCTACCTAGACCGGCCCAACCTGCACAGAAGCCAGATTGGAAGATAGCTTTTCAAAAGCTATCTCAAGACATGGATAGAAAAATGGCTAATATGCAGAGAAACATTGATAACCAAATTGGGCAGCTTGCTGAAGCTGTTAGGACTAGGAATAAAGGTGAATTGCCTAGTCAACCTGAGGTCAATCCCCGTAAGCATATAAAGGCTATTACTCTTTGTAGTGGGAAGGATTTAGAGGAGCCTGAGAGAAAAAATGATGATGTTAGGGTAAGCAATCAAAATGGGAATTTAGAAAAAGTAAGGGATGATATGAGAGAGGGATGAGTAGAGGTGGAAGTTAGTAAACCATTTGTCAATGTCAATACACCTCCTATACCCTTTCCACAAGGCTACAAAAGGAAAAAAATAATGCAGATTTTGAAAAGTTCATAAATATTTTTAAGAGTCTACACATTAATATTCCATTTGTGGATGCTATTATGTAAATCCCCTCTTATGTAAAGTTCCTAAAAGAACTTATGTTTCGCAAAAGGATGTTAGTGAATAATGAGATTGTTGCTCTCACTGAGGTGAGTAGTGCTCGTATCCAAAATAAGCTTCCTCCTAAGTTAAAGGATCCGGGTAGTTTTTCTATCCCTTGCACCATAGGGGAGTTAGAAATTGCTAAAGCTTTATGTGACCTTGGTGCAAGTGTATCATTGATTCCTTTAACTATTGCGAAAGAACTCGACTTACTGAGTTGAAGAGGACCAACATGACCCTTCAACTAGCTAATAGGTCAATTCGTCACCCATGGGGGTTACTAGAGAATGTGTTGGTCAGAGTGGATAAGTTCATAATACCTGTTGATTTTGTAGTTTTAGATATGGAGGAGGATATCCAAATGCCTATTATTTTAGGGAGACCATTTTTAGTCACAACAGGTACCATTATAGATGTGAAAAATGGGAAACTTAAGTTTCAGATAGGAGATGAAGAGATTGAGTTTAATTTCAACAACACAGTTAAGTACCCTTCATTCACTGATCATGTCTATTCAGTAGACCTTGTAGAGGAACTGACTGAGGAATTTGGGTTGCTTGATAGGGAGAGGTCCACAAGTGGAAAGCAGTGAGGAGAAGGGAGAGATGGCACTATTTCTGGATTCTAGAGAGCCATTTAGGAAGAAATCATCTTTCGAGGATCTGGGAGTGAGTAAAGGGATACCACCTTCTTTTGATGTTCAATCTCCTAGATTGGAATTAAAGTCATTACCTAAACATCTTAGGTATGAATTTTTGGGAGAAAAGGATACACTACCTGTTATAGTGAGTACCGAGTTGGATTCTGAGTAAAATGAGAAATTGCTTAGAGTTTTGAGAAAACACCAACGGGCAATAGGTTGGTCGATCTCTGACCTGAAGGGGATAAGTCCTTCTATATGCATGTAGCGTATACTACTGGAGAACAATTGTAAACCAGTGGTAGAAGCTCAGAGAATGCTTAATCCCAACATGAAGGAGGTTGTGAGATCAGAAATTTTGAAGTGGTTAGATGTAGGCATTGTCTACCCAATTTCTGATAGCACCTGGGTTAGCGCTATACATGTAGTGCCAAAGAAAGGAGGGACTACCATTGTTAAAGGGAAAGATGAGGAACTCATTCCATCTAGGCTAGTGGTTGGGTGGCGAGTTTGTATTGATTATAGGAAGTTGAATTTTGCCACTAGAAAAGATAATTTCCCTTTACCTTCTTGATGCTATGTTAGAGAGAATATCTGGTTATGCATTTTATTATTTTTTGGACGGGTATTCTGGGTATAATTAGATTGCTATAGCACCTGAGGATCAAGAAAAGACGTCTTTTGCTTGTCCCTATGGAGTTTTTGCTTTTAGACGCATGCCTTTTGGTTTGTGCAATGCCCCTGCCACATTTCAGCATTGTATGATGGCTATTTTCTCTGATTATATTGAGAGAATTATAGAGATTTTCAAGGATGATTTTTCTATTTTTGGTAGTTCTTTTGATGATTGCCTCCATAATCTTGAATTGGTTTTGACACGGTGTGAAGAAACCAATTTAGTTTTGAATTGGGAAAAGTGTCATTTTATGGTCAAGGAAGGCATTGTCACGCCCTAAAAATAGTGAAGTAAAAGGGTGTAAAGTGGGGTTGTTGACTGTCGCGTCCCGAAGAGACGGTCCAGTCTGGGTGACCCTTTCGAAAATAAAGGTTTTTGGAAAAACCGTGCGTGTGTGAGAAAAACCAAAGTTTAGTACAAAAAGTGTATTTAAAAAAATGGTATTTTAAAAGAAAATTAGGCCGGGAACTAAAAGTGCGACAGATTTGGCCAAATAATTTTGAAAAAGGGTTTTATTTTGAAAGAAAATGGAGTCGCCACTTGGTACTGAGTTAGGGTGTACCAAGTCACCCGAAAATTGTTTAACAAAACAAAAAGTAAAATTTTGGAAAAATTATTTAAAACCCTTTTTCGACTCCGATCTACAAAAAAAACGAGAGAAAAAGGTTCGGAAGTCACATTTGAAGAAAGGGAAGGCAAAGGCTTGCGCCTAAAGCACCCTTTCAACCTAGTCGAGGCTAGTTGCGAGGTTTAATCAAAATTTTCCAAAATTAACCCTAAATTCTATCACGTTTGGATGTATCTAAATGAATGTAAATCCTAAGTCTAAATGTGAGAATCAAGAGGGTCCAAATGTTCCGTCAAGGCTTGGTCGAAATTATCGCATTCATTACGGAACCCGAGTCTAGACCTCGAGGGAGTCACGAGCATTTATGCAAAATGTGATGCAAAAAGAAAAGAAAATAATAATATATAGTAAGTGAATAAAGAAGGTGGGTATGCAACATGACGGGTACGGGGGACTAATATCTCGTGACTGAATTTTTCTACTCACGGAGGGGGGAACGGCATGTGCGCCACCGCTTCCCACGTAAGTAGACGACTATTTCTAGTCGAATCACACAAATGTCCTAATTTCTAAGTGAAATGTAACCTAAATGTCATGCATTTTAAAAACGTGTAATAATAATAATAATAATAATAATAATGATTGATAATAATAATAAACTCATACCGAAATGGAAAGCAAACTAAAAGTGTGTGAAATGAGATGAGAAATGCACATGAATGTACCTAACACTAAAATGTCCTAAGGGTCTAGCGTTGGACTAGCCCGTTCTAAAAAATCTCACTAGCGTTGGACTAGCGAGAAAAAGAATGAATCCACAACCAGTGTTGGACTAGTGTGGTGACGGAATACCATAAATCATGAATTAAAAGCAAATTAAACATATAAAAACATATAAGATCACATAAGAGCACATAACACATAAGCATAATATCTAGATGCAAAATCCTAATAAAAGCGGTAAACAAATAAGCATGTAAGCACGTAAAGACAAATAAACCCTAACTATTACACCGGGGGGCTTGATTTACAATTTAAGGGGGAAAATTTAAAATGCCCTATCTATTACATTTTCTATCTAATTACATAATTTTGCTAAAATATGAGAAAAATAATCTACCCATTACATTGACCAACTAAATACAAAATATTATATTTTTCTAAAATAATAAAAATTCAAAATTAAACAAATTAACTACGTAAAAGCACAAAAAATATATAGAAAAAGAAATAAACAAATTAAAATAATATATAAAATCACATTGGAACATATTGGAGCACATAAAGAGGAAAATAACAAGAAGTCGATATACCTCTTTGGAGACCCGGTACTAACGCTTAAAAATGAATACACGCGTTAAGGTACTACTAATTAAAGTAAGAAAGCATAAAATGTAAAATATGACAAAGTAATTTCAAGAAATTGGGGCAGATGCAAAATTCTAGCAAGAAAAGTGGTAAGGACATTAATTTACAGCAAATATGTAGGTAAAACTGAAAATTTCAGCAAAGTATTAAGGCTAAAATTAAAAATTCATCAAAACATCAGGCCTTAAAACTAAATCCAATCGCTTAAAGTGATTAAAACGAAATTCCAGCAACATATAAAAGACTAAAACACAAATTCTATCAACAATTGGGGGCTAAAACAAAATTTCCAGCAATATACGAAAGCCAATTGAAAAATCCAGCAAAACAAATAAGGACTAAAATTGAATTTCTAGCAAAATATATGGACTAAAATGAATTTCCAGCAACAAGTGTGGGATAGAAATGAATTTCCAGTAATACACAAGGGTCAATTGAAACAATCCAGCAAACAATAAGGACTGAAATTGAATTTCCTGCAAAATATATGGACAAAAATGAATTTCCAGCAAACAGTGTGGGATAGAAATGAATTTCCAGCAATACACAAGGTTCAATTGAAAAAATCCAGCAAACAATAAGGACTGAAATTGAATTTCCAGCAAACTATAGGGATTAAAATGAGTTTCCAGCAACAAATAATAGCTAAGAATGAATTTTCAGAAACCATAAAGGATCAAATTATAAATCACATTAGGCTTGAAATTGATAAATTACAGCACTTAAGGTGTCAAAATTGCAAAAGAATCAAGAAAGAGAGCATAAAAACCACCCCCAGCATCTACATGTTTCAGTCATCTTTAAACTACAACCACTATAAAATAATAAACTACAACCACTATCAAATAAACAATAGAACAAAATAGAGCAAGACCAAACCCACCCCAATTCGGTTTCTTCTTTTTTTTTTTTTTGACCCAATTTCTTTCCTTCTCTATTCTTCTTCTCCCCTGCTCCCTCAGCTCCTCTGTCTTTGTTCTCACCTTCTTTTATGGTTTTCTCTTTGCTTTCTCTTTCCTGAAATTTCTTCTTCTCTCTCTCGTTTTCTCTACCTCGTGGCTCTCTATTCCTTCTCTTCAATTCCAGCTCTTTCTCCATCAGGTTTTTCTCTTCCCTCTCATCTCCCTCTCCAATTCCCTCACATCTCCTTCAATTTCTCTCATTTTGTGTAGTGGTGAGGCTGCGATTTGGCCATGGTTTGGGGGTTCATTGGCTGCAATTTTTTTTAGCTTGTTTGGGTTTCAATAGAGCTATTTTCGTGGGATTTTAGGTGATGATTTGCTGCTATCTATGGGTGTCAATGATGGGGCTGATGATGGGTGGTGGTAAGGGACTGTTTTTCATTTGTTTTATGGCTGTAATTTGTGCACTATTTTGGTGGATTGTGGCTGATTGGGTGGCTATATAAGCAGGTTTATGGGATTAATACTGCAGCGAATTAGGTGCAGTTTGGCAGTGTTTTTGGGCTGCAATTTGAACTGACTTTTTTAGCAATTGTGGTGCTGTTTTGCAGTGTTTTTAGGTTGCCATTTGAACTAAGTTTTGGCTGATTTTGGGCTGCAAATGGTGGTTACTTGGTTCTGGGATGTGCAGCGATTTTTATCTATAATTTTGGACTGGTTTTGTTATGATTAATGGCTTTGGTGCAGTGGCTTGGGTAGTTGGAGGTGCTGAGCTGTGATATTGTATGTGTTGCAGGGGAGGTGCAGTTGGGGTTTGGATGAGGAATTGATGGAGGGTGGTTTGTGAAGATGTTGTAATCAGGCAGAGGGTCGATTATGTGATGGAATTGGCTTGGACCAATGATTGTGAATTTTCTTTCTTTTTGCAGGTCTTAGTCGTTTGTTTTGGGGGATTGATGGTTGAAAATTGTCACAGGCTGTGGATTTTGATGGTGCTGTTGGTTACTGGTGCGGGAGGAGCAGGAGAGGGGGAGGGAAACGGTGAAATGGAGGAGATTAAACCAACAGTTAACTGGCGGTAGAATAAGGATGAATCATTGAAGAACATACCCAGAAATGGTAAAAGAAATCCAACAAACTCAAGCAAAAATATAAATAATTATACACAAAATCAGATTTACATAAGGAAAATGGAAGAAAAGTAAATCAATTAAAAGAATAATTAAGTAAGAACTTACCTTTTGATCTTGCAAGATGAACGGGTAATGAATAGTGATTTTGGAGCTTGCTTGAAAACTAGATGAATAGTGGATGTTCTTGGAGAAACGGCTCTTGTGTGTGTTTAAAGGTGTAAAAGTGTGTGTGTTTGATTCTTAAAGTCCAAAAACCAAAATGTTTGTAGGGTTTTCTCTTTTTCTTCCTTTTTTGCTGCTGATTAAAGAGGGTATTTATAACCCACTTGTATTGTTGGCCAAGAATGCTGTAAAATAACGAAAATGCCACCGGTATTAAAAAAATGCTAATTTTATTAAAAAAATATTTTTTTAACCCTAAAATTAAAAATTAATACAAGAAATGTGACAGCGATCTCTAAATTTTCAAAAAGAATTCACAGTAGATTTCAAAAATAAAATTAGAGCTCAAAACTGATAGAAATGCGCTCAGGGTGTAAAAATGAGAATTTTGCCCCTGTATAACAAAAAATACACAAAAAATAGATATTAGCCTCAAAAAATTATCAAAAATTAAAAATACGCTTAAAACATTAGAAAATGCCTTTTTGACTCAAAATTTGACGAAAAATGAATTTAAGCTGCAAAATGACGATTTTGCCCTTGAAAAATGAAAATTTACAAAAAAATAGCTATTGACCTAAAAAAAAAATCATCAAAAATTACAAATAAGCTTAAAACACTAGAAAATGCATTTTTGACTCAAAATTTGACAAAAAAGAATTTAAACTATAAAATGACGATTTTGCCCTTAGGCAATGAAAATTCACAGAAAAATAGTTATTGTCCTCAAAAAATTATCAAAAATTACAAATAAGCTTAAAACACTAGAAAATGCATTTTTGACTCAAAATTGGTGAAAAATAAATTTAATTTGTAAAATAACGATTTTGCTCCTGGGCAATGAAAATTCACAGAAAAAATAGTAATCATCTCTGAAAAAATCAAGAAAATTAAAAAAACATGCTTAAAGAATTAGAAAAATGAATTTGGAACTAAAAATGAGCTAAAATGGTATTCACGGGGTGAAATTACCATTTCGCCCTCATGATGATAAAAATATAAAGAATACTAATTAAATTCAGAAAAATTATATAAAAAATTAACAAATTCACATAATAGTAAAAATATGAATTTAAAACCCCCAAAAGCTGATAGAAAAATATTTACAGACAAAATTATTATTTTACCCCCCAAATTATTGAAAAATTAAAAATTGGCACAAAAGTGCAAACATGCCCCTCCAATGTTTGAAAATAAACAGTGTGTCAAAATTTGGTGTCTACAGGCATAGTGCTTGGCCATAAGATATCGTCAAATGGGATAGAAGTTGATAGAGCCAAGATTGAGGTTACAGAAAAAATACCTCCACCAGTCAATGTTAAGGGGATTAGGAGTTTCTTGGGACATGCGAGGTTTTATAGGCGATTTGTTAAAGATTTTTCCAAAGTAGCTAAACCCCCTTGTGATTTGTTAGTTAAAGATGCTCCTTTTAACTTTGGTGAAAAATGCTTGGATGCATTCAACGGGTTAAAGACTGAGTTGACATCGGCCCCTATTATAGCATCACCTGATTGGAGATTGCCTTTTGAACTAATGTGTGATGCCAGTGATTTTACATTAGGGGCAGTTTTAGGCCAATGCAGGGAAGGTCGGTTGCATGTGATCTATTATGCCAGTAGGATTTTGAATGAAGCACAGATTAACTATGCAACCACAGAAAAAGAGCTTTTGGCAGTTATTTTTGCACTGGATAAGTTTAGATCCTATTTAGTAGGGTCTAAAATTATCATTTTTACTGACGATTCAGCTCTCAAATACCTGTTGTCTAAGAAAGATGCCAAACCAAGGTTAATTCGGTGGATTCTCTTGCTACAGGAATTTGATATAGAAATTAGAGATAAAAAGGGATTAGAGAACGTAGTGGCTGATCACCTTTCTAGGTTAGATTACATCCCTACTAATGATCAAATTCCTATCCAAGAGAACTTCCTTGATGAGTACGTGTTGGCTGTGAGGGAGTTGCCTGGAATGCTGACTTTGTTAATTACTTAGTTAGTGGAATAATTCTGAAAGAGTTCGGGTATAATCAAAAGAAAATTTTTTTTCATGATTTGAAGAACTACTTTTGGGAAGAACTTCTTCTTTATAGACATTGTGCAGATGGGATGATTCGTAGATGTGTACCAGAAGATAAGGTTCAAAGTATTCTTTTGCATTGTCATGGTCTTGAAACTGGAGGCCACTTCAGTACGACTAAGACAGTTGCAAAAGTGTGGCAGTTTGGTTTTTATTGGCCCTCGATGCATAAAGATGTCAGAAATTTCATTCTAAGATGCAATGAATGCCAAAGAATGGGAACTATCTCTAGAAAGGATGAAATGCCTCAAACTTCGGTCTTAGAAGTAGAATTATTTGATGTTTAGGGTATGGACTTTCATGGGTCCTTTTCCTAGTTCGCATAACCATAGGTACATCTTAGTGGCTGTGGACTATGTGTCTAAATGGGTAGAAGGCAATAGCTACCCAAATCAATGATGCTAAGGTAGTGCTTAGATTTGTAAAGAGACATATATTTAATAGGTTTGGTGTTCCCAAAGCCATAGTGAGTGATGAGGGGAAAGCATTTTTGTAACAAACAATTTCAATCCTTTGTTACTCAAGTATGGTTGTAGGCATAAGATGTCTCTTCTGTATCACCCCCAAGCCAATGGCAAGCTGAACTTGCCAATAGAGAGTTGAAAGCTCATTCTTGAGAAGACAGTGAATAAATCTAGGAAAGATTGGGCTGCTCAAGTTAGATGATGCCTTATACGGCATATAGGACTGCCTTCAAGACACCGTTAGGAATGTCTCCATATCAGCTAGTATATGGAAAACGGTGTCATTTGCCTGTAGAGATAGAACATAAAGCTTATTGGGCTATTAAGTCGATCAATTTTGATCTAGCTTTAGCAGGCAACTTAAGGTGATTGCAATTGAGTGAGTTAGAAGAGGATGAGATTAAATGCATATGAGAGCACAAGAATTTATAAGGATAGGGTTAAAAGCTTGGCATGACAAGCATATCTCCTACAAAAAGTTTGAAGCTGGTGATAAGGTGCTATTGTTTAACTCACGCCTCGAACTTTTTTCCAGGGAAGCTGAAGTCACGTTGGTCTGGACCTTATGTTGTTAATCAAGTGTCCCATATGGGGTAGTCGAGATTAAATCTGACAAGGGAAATAGTTTTAAGGTAAATGGGCAGCGCCTCAAAGTATATCTGGTGAGGGACTTAATACCTAAAGGAGAAGTATTCTCCTTGGGTGAACTTGAGTGTCATTGAGAATGGAATAGAGAAGCCTATCTTTAGACTTTAACTAAAGCGCTGGTTGGGAGGCAACCCAACAACTGGTTTGGAATTTTAAGTTAATTTGTTAGGTTTAAGTTTAATTCTTTGTCTCTTTGATATTGTCTTTTACTCATTCTTTGGTTATATTTGTGGTGTTGCAGGTTCTAAAGGAAATGATGAGATTGATATCCATGTGAGCAAGAGTAGATGTCAATTCCACATAAGCACGGAAATTACTATCAGTTAATGGTGTTTTAATCTTTTTAACGATTAAATTTTCTTGTTTTGAGTTACATTTAGTGTGAAAGTGTGTCAATGTGATAGGGTATTCCAATAAGGATGTTTGAGGGGGTTCAAAATCTAAGTTAACGGTTTTTGATCGAACTCGCACCCGTACCCGCACTATGGGTTAGGTTGCGGATTCAATCAAAAGGTTAACAAGAGTGTTCTGATCGTACCCGCGCTCGTACCCGCGTCGCGGGTACCATCAGAGACTTACCTAGGCAAAGCGTTTGAGGGAGATGAACCCGCGACCGTACTCACGCTGCGGGTACATGTCGCGAGTACCATCAGTGAGTTCCAAGCAAAATGTGTTCGAGGAGTCAAACCCGCGCTCGTACCCGCGCCGCGGGTACGCTTCGAATAGGGTTATAACCCTCATTTTGTTGATTTCCTTCCTTCTTTTTCATTCTCTTCCTTGCAACTCCAAGTTCACACATAAATCCCCCCACTTTGACCTTTAATCTTTCACCTTAACACTTGTCCTACTACATCCCTTGGATAATTGGTTGAGGAATCCTTCCTAGATTTGATTTTACCATTCATCTAAATTGAGGATTGTGACTTGTGGGCATTCTTGAGGGGGGTCTTGCTTCTTAAATTTGTGGACTCATCTGATATCCTTTGTAGTTAATTCCTCTTTTAAGGTAAGTTTTTCGTATTTACTCCCTAATTTTTGAATTTTTATGGATGTTAATAGGATTTGCAGCCTTTGTTTTTCTTTGATGAGTTTGTGGACATCTTGACATCCATTGCCTAGTTTTACACTTTATATGTCACGGGCTTTGCATTTATGGAGTTATTTGTTAGATGCATTAATACTACACCATGGATTGTGTTCTTGATTGGCATTTGTCTAATAATGTGGAAAGATTTGTTATGCCTATTGAACTTTTTGTGCCCATTGAGATTGTGCAAAATCACAAGAATTTATGCTCTTGAGATGCTCTTTAGAGGTTATTGTGTTCTTTTGATGATGGTACAAGCCTTGTAGTAACGAGTTCATTAGGAATGGCTTTTAGAGGATTAATAATCTCATTTTTAGTCTTGGTGATTAATTACTTGCCTTTCATGCTATGTATATTCATGTGCATCTAATTGTGAAAAGTGAAATCTATAGTATGGAATAGGTGTTAGTTCGAGGCGTGGATGTTGTGATAATGCTCTTGTGCTAAATATCTGCATCTAATTATGCTGAATTTGTGCTAATTTTGCTATGCTTGATGTTTAGATATCATGCCTAGGACAAAAACAACTGGTCAGCCCAGCAAACGTGTTACTCCATCCAAAAGGAGTAGTGGTGGATCTTCGAGTCGCCAACCTCCGCAACGTCAATGGGATGAAGACTCGCTTCACATCTTTTGAGAATCAGCAATGGTATGATTCCAGGAAGCATAATGGATTTATCATTGAGAAAGACATTGCTCCAAATGTAGATGCGCATTTGCGTATCACAGAGATGTTCACACGCTTAGGATGGGCTCCAATCCTCAGTTTGCCCAATTATTATTATCCTGAATTGGTACGGGAGTTTTATGCAAACATAGAGGATAAAGAGGACCACAGCAATTATTCATTGACATCTACAGTTCGGGGGCGTCCAATTCAACTAACCCGCCCGAGATTGGCTGAATTATTGGGCTGTAGGGATGAAGGTGAAGGGGTCGCATTAACACGTCGATTTCAATGGCTAGGACCGTGGACACAACAAAAATGCGCTACAAGGTTCAATGTGGAAGTTGAGTATACACGACGAGATCAAAGGCCAGTCTACAGGGCCAGTAAGTTTCTTCCTCCATATCATGTTGCGTTGTTCGTGATATGTCACAATGTCCATCCAAAACGCAAGTTCAAAGAATGAGTGTCGCGCAAGTGACATGTATTTTTTAGATGAGATGGTCCATGAGTATGCGCAAACAGAAATATTGGGACCTAGTCCATTAGCTAGTATCATCATAAGCTACATGAGGACCGCTGCACGTGTGACAGAGGAGGACATTGGTTTCGGTTTTCCACGTCTCCTTTCGCTGGTTTTTGCTCGGTATGGTGTCAATTTACAGGGTCAGTGGAAGCAATCAACAGATGCCACTGACACAGTGAATATTCAGGCACTCTGCAATATTAAGGTCAAAGCTTATGCCATTAGAGCCATACTAGCAGGAAGGTGGAGATCAAATGGAGGAGAATGAAGAGGACGAGATGACCCAATTGGATCAAGAGGAAGGCTTCTTCAGGGACACGGGAAATGTTGAATTCAATCTTAGATGAAGTCCGACGGCACCAGAGCATCCATGGATAGGATGGAAGGAAGGATGGAGGCCATGGAAGCAAGAATGACATCTATGGAGACCGAGCTAGCCTCTTGGAGGCCATATCGACCGGGAGCTTAGAGCTTATCTCATTTCTCTTATGACCTGCTTATTTAGTTTTTTTTTTATGTTTTTCTTTCTGTTTAGGTTGTCTTTACTTTGTTTTGTTTCATTTGGGATATTTGACCTCGTTATCTATCTGCTTATGCTTCGTTGTTTTTACATTGGTGTGGACTAACCCTTTGGCAATGTAGTATGTGTTTTTGATGAAGCTGCCGTATCTGTGTCTATGGTTTGGATCAAGTTCCTACACCCACAGTGCATGACCTTCTACGGTTTTGATAGGGAAGTATTATTTTCGAAATTTTTATAATGTCTTCTTTTTCATTCTTATATTGCACACCTTGAGGACAATGTGATACTTAAGTGTGGGGGGAACTTGATTGGGGTTGGATATCGGTTGTTGTTCGTTGTGGTCTGTTAAATTTTTTGTGAGATACCCAGTACATTCGGTTATAAGTTTGATGATTGACTCTAGAGAAAGTGATGTTGAGTGGAGTAGAGTAACTATGTCTAATGTTGAGGAAGTATAATGAAAGGACTGTAATTGTCATCTCTGCGAGAGTCAATGAGTGAGTTAGCACATTTTGATTGGTGATTAAGTCTATTTATGGTAAGTAGACGTAAGAGTGAGGGATAAGTTTTCTGTTAAAAAAAAAAAGAAGAAGAAGAAGAAAAGAAAAAGAACAAGGAATGAAGGGTAGAAGTAGTAATAGAATGTGAAGACTTAGGGATTACTCCACTAATTTTGGTACTGAGTAACCGGGGGTTTGCATTTACAAATATGAACACTCGCTTAAAAAGGTGTCAAAGTTATGAGTACGCATAGCAACCCATGAGGATGAGAGATTGAGTAACCGGGGGTTTGTATTTACAAATATGAACACTCACGTAAAAAGGTTGTCTCATCCGATTGGGGAAAGGCCTAATCTTCTGTGTAGCCATGAGTGAATAAAATCCTAAACTTTTACAGTTGAAAGGCAATGAATAGATGAAAACACCTTTGATCTTGTTGCCTTTACTGCTTTATGGACTCAAGTAGAGATGATTGATGAAATTAAAAGGAATATGACTGTGAATAATTGCTCTTTCTTTACTTGATGTCATGAGTATCTAGGATTGATCAATCGAGGTTATAATTGGAGTATGCTGGGTATCAATGTGGTTAGTTGTGTTTTCACACATAAGTCCCTATTTTAAAAGCTTATTGCTTGAGGACAAGCAAAGACTTAAGTGTAGGGGAATTTGATAACTGCAAAAGTGAAGTATTATTAAGTGGATTTTTAATAGAGGTCTTTAGTGTTTTTCATTAGTTTTTATTTATTTGTGATGCAATTTCTCTTACTTTTTGAGTGGACAAGTGATTTTAGAATAAAAGCTATTCATATATGTTATTACTGTGATCTTGTAGGTGGTTGTTGAAGAATCCATACATGGAGCTTTAGAAGGAACCAAAGTGCTCAAATAGATGATTAGAAGTGAAGAAATGGTTCAGAGATGAAGGCCAAAGAGTTGGTGCAAGAGTGAAGTGAGAAGCAAGGTAGAAGATCTGAAGATAAAGCTTCTGATCGTACCCACGCCTGTACCTGCACCGCGGGTACGTGCCGCGGGTATGATCAGACAGTCCGCTTGGTGAACCCGCGGCTGTAACCTCTCCGTGGGTACAGTCGCGGGTTCGGGTCGCTGATGCACACTTTTGAGGCATTTCGGGAGATAAAAGAGGAAGAGACCTGCACTCCCGGGGGGGAACGTTTTTTCTTAGTCTTCTTTAGAGAGTTTTTAGGATAGAAAACAACAGAGGAACAAGGTAAAAAACTCTAGTTCCATAGATCTAGAAAGGAGGCATAAGATAGATGAGTTTGGAGAGACAATTCTGAAGGAAATCACTTGTACTACTCAAAAGAGGAGAATTGCAGCAACTTGTGGTTTTTATGAGCAATAAAGACAATAAGTTTTCTGTTTACATTTCTTGTCTTTGATATTTATGTCAATTGATTGCAAAGGATTTACTTTTATTGCTTTAAATATGAGTACTTAATTTGCATATCTAGGGTTTAGATGAACTTGTAATTGTAAGGGATATGGAGTAATTGGTGATATTATGCTATTGAATTGCTTTGTTTATTCATTGTTCTGATTAATTGAATTGTAATTGCCTTGATCACCAGTTATAATTTTTCAATTACTATTATTCAACGAGAGTTGGTAGTGGTAGCGGACAAAGAACAATTGAAGTCTAGGTAGTATTTCACACGAGAGGTAGTGGTACTCCTAGGTGAGTCTTGATCAATTCATAAGGCTAAATTAACCTGCGCTATAATCCTCTACCACGAAAGTAGGAGGGGTTTAGTAGGGATGATAATCGCTAGTTTGTCACCGAGAGTGAAAACTAGGTACATTTGGAATTGGGCTCTTAGTGAGGTAATAAGATTGAATAATTGAAACAATTGCTTCTTTCTCTTCGATCATGAGGGATTCTAAGTCCTAGATACTCCGATCAATAATTTCCTCTGAATTTCTATTTTTGCTTCTTTAGGGTAGAGTGTTAACAAATTAGTTTTAGTTTTAATCGTGGTATTTGGTTGTCTAGATAATAGGAACCTTTATAAAGGTCTAGTAATTCTTCACTTTTCCCTGTGAGATCGAACCTAGTTCTCTATACTCATTAGCGATTTGTCCTCTTGCAGATATAGGTGAATTAGGCAATTTTAATTTGGTGGTGATAAGTGCTAAAATATACTAGTTTTTAGTAGGCTTTTAGGTTAGGTTTGTAGGGTTTTCCATGAGCTTTTCCTCTATTTACTCGCTATTTCTTCTTATTTTTGAGTTTAATAGCTAAATCGTGTGTTAAAGATAATTATTTGCATTATTCTTGTGTTTTCATAGGGTTTTCACATTGCGTCACCAAGTTGGATGATATTTTAAGATGATTTAAAGTTGGAGATGAGTTGAAGTCAAGAAACCCTCAAATTGGTGCAAAGAATCAATGGTAGAACAAGAATTGGAAAGAATTGGGTTTGCAATCAGGACATGTTTCAGTGTTTTGGCAATAAATCCAGCTAGAGATATTGGATTGAGATGCTTCTTGAGCCATTTTAAAGCTAAGACGATGGTCTACAATTCATATGAGACACCCAAGTCCAGTTCTCACGTTTCGATGGTCCAATTTCCAAATTACTGAAGCACATCTATCCTGTGAGGCAGTTCCGACCAGTTCCCATTATTTCGACTATATCTCGAGCTACAGAGCTTCAAATGACTTTATTTTTACTGTTTTGGAAAGCTATCGCAAGGGGCTACAACTTTCATGTTTTGAGGCAAAAGCTAATTCCACCGTCTTTCAGGTCAAATCTGACATAGAAGTAAAAATTGAGCTTCTGTCCGCATCCGCGACGTCACCCGCGGCGCGGATGACTGCCGCGGATGGGACCAGAAAAGTCACGTATTTCATCCGCGGACGCGGCCGTGCCGCGGATGGAGCCGCGGCTCAGTCACGAAAACCTGCGATTTTCTTTGTTTTAGGTGGAATCTTTTAAATAGAGAACCCTACCTCTTGGGGGAAAATTACACACGCACCAAAGACATCAAAAACACACTTTTGCACACATCTAGAGAGATGTAGGGAGGAGAAAGCAAGAGTAGAGGGGACAACTCAAGGTCTTCAATGGTACAAAGCAAGAAGATTTTATCAAGATGCAAGGGAGGATTCAAGAGGGCTGCATGAGAATGAGCTTTCTCTTTCTTTCTTGGCTTTTGTTAATTTTATTCTTGTAATTATGAATTAAGTTGTTTATGATTTAGATGGGATGAACCCTAGATTCTTATGTCTATGATTTTATTCTTGATTTAATGAAAGACCCACTTTGTTCTTAGATTTATTCATGAGTTTATTTGTGCTTTGGATTGGGATTTGCATGCATCGTTCAATTCAAGTGTTGATTTTGTATGGGTATATCGAGAGATTGCACATATGATTAGATCACTTCATGAATAGAGAGAACTTGAATGAATTGCTAGAGATAGGATTACATGAGTTCTTCCTAAGTTGAGTTTTATGATTAAAGCTCAACCACAAATAGAGTCCATTGATTAGAAATTGCATCTTTTAGGGGTTTTAATTGAGAAGAGATTCCAATTAATCAACCGAGAAGGTAGGAATTGTTTCACTTGAGAAAGGATATAATTCACATAAGGGACTCCAGGGTCTAAGTGAATTGGGTTAATCATTAATCAAGTTAGAGTCTTGGCATGTTGGTTTAGGGGAATTCTTCATCTAAATTCACCTCTACTTTTGACCATTCTCTCTACTGAATTCTAGATTGTACTTTAATTAGGTAATTAGTTTAGTTAATTTGTATTTCCAATAAATTCGTCATTCGCTTTGTGAGGTTAGATAATAACAAGAAGGTTAGTACTAGTACTCACATAGTCCCTGTGGGATCGACACTCAGTACTCCTATACACTATACTACTGGAAACGATAGGTGCACTTGCCTAAGTATCCCTAGTATAGCGAAACGGATATCAGGTGGGTTAACCATATCTAGAGTCTTTTCTTAGCCTAATTAAAACCCTACCAATAGGAAAGAATACAAAAGCCCATACCTCAAGAGTAGATTAGCACGACAAATAATGTAAGAAGAAAGCCACAAGTTGGAAAGCAAAATTTGTCAAATGAAACCCACGAAAATTGGTCCTAAAAAGTCAAGGAAAAAATGCACAAATAGTAGGAGAAATGGTGATGATGTGCACATGGTTGCATTGCCAAGAAAGTCTTGGATTTCAGGTATGCAACTCGTTGAACTCAAGATCTCGTTTGATTCGTGAACCAAGGAACCCTTGACTTGGAGTTGTTTTGCCTTGAATTTTTCCTTGAAGATGAGCACGCCTAAGAACAACTAGAATTAGACCAAGTTGAGTGAGTTTAATCGTCTAACGTAATTAACTCTAAGACTTGATAAAAAACACAAGAAAAACTCTAAGCGAAGTTGGTGGTCACCACAAGCAAGCTTGATAAGACCAAGAGTAGTTCTTAATCGACAAAGAACCAAGAAAATTCTCTCAAAAGAGAAAACATACAATTTTTTTGAATAATTCTTGTTAAATTCGTAACTAATAATATGGCCTATAAATAGGCTTATAGAGAACATTCTAGAGTTGTGAAAATAGACTTAACTTCTAAGACAAAACCTATACTAATGAAACTACCAAAACAAAGCATGAATTAACTAAAATAACTAAGTCTATTACAACTCTAAAAACTATAAAAATCGTAACTAATAAACCCTAATGGGATGGCGGTCCATTAAGCCCACAAAACCATCAATTGGACTTCAATTCTTCAAGCTTCCCACTCGTGTGGTCCATGAAGTCCTCATCTAAAGTTTGTTCAGTCCAAATCACATTAATGAGTTGTTTAGATTGGTCCTTTAAGCCCAATTGCAAAGCCTCTTCATACGAGTCCAATATGAGTCCATGCAATGCATCCTTCATTCTTCTAGTTCTTGCTCTAGTCATAGGACCATCCAAACCTTTAAGCACATCATTGGAGCTCCTCAAACTCGATCCAACATCCTTGGAATGTCCCCCTTGAAGGTCTCCATCTTGGGACTCATCATTCCCTCCTTCCTCGAAAGGATTCGTTCTCGAATCACCTACATCAAACAAAGATAAGTCAGAAACATTAAAAGTAGCACCAACATTTCCATACTCACTTGGTAAGTCCAATTTGTAGGCATTGTCTCCAATCCTCTCAAGTACTTGAAAAGGCCCATCTCCTCGTGGGTGAAGTTTAGATTTTCTTTGTTGTGGAAATCTTTCTTTTCTCATGTGCACCCAAACCCAATCACCAGGCTCAAAGACAACCTTTATGCGCCCCCTATTTGCTACCTTTGCAAAGTGTTCATTCTTTTTCTCAATGTTAGCTCTCACCTTGGCATGAAGATCCCTAACAAATTCAGCTTTCTTTTTGCCTTCCAAATCAAAAACTTTATTAGTAGACAAAGGCAAAATATCCAATGGAGTCAAGGGATTAAATCCATAAACACATTGAAAAGGTGAATAAGAAGTAGTAGAATGAACAGTCCTATTGTATGCAAACTCAATATGTGGTGAGCATCTCTCCCAATTTTTCAAGTTCTTTCGAATGATTGCACGCAAAAGTGTAGAGAGTGTTCTATTCACAACCTTAGTTTGACCATCAGTTTGTGGATGTGCAACAGTAAAAAACAACAATTTGGTACCAAGTCTACTCCACAAAGTGCGCCAAAAATGACTCAAAAATTTAACATCTCTATCACTAACAATAGAACGAGGTAAACCATGCAATCTCACAATCTCTTTAAAGAACAAATCAGATATGTAAGTGGCATTATTAGTCTTAGAACATGCAATAAAGTGTGCCATCTTACTAAATCTATCAACAATAACAAAGATGCTATCTTTACCACTTTGAGACCTTGGTAGACCTAAAACAAAGTCCATAGAAATATCTACCCAAGGTTGAGAAGGCATAGGCAAAGGAGAATATAAACTATGGGACATAATTCGACTTTTTGCTTGTTTGTAAGTTATACACTTAGCACAAATATTCTCAACATCTACATGCATACCAGGCCAATAAAAGTGCTGATGTAAAACATGCAAAGTCTTTTTAATACCAAAGTGTTCCATAAGTCCACCCCCATGAGTCTCCCTCACAAGCAACTCACACATAGAACATTTAGGCATGCACAACTTATTACCTTTAAATAAGAAACCATCATGCCTAAAGTAATCACTTATGAGCACGTTTGGAAGTGAAACGCCACACATTGGAACAATTCTCATCATGCTTATACAATTCTTTAATACAGTCAAAACCAAACAATTTACTTTGGAGAGTAGTGATAAGAACATACCTTCTAGACAAAGCATCAGCAACTACATTCTCTTTACCTTGCTTGTACTTGATTGTATAAGGAAAAGTCTCTATGAATTCCAACCATTTGGCATGTCTCTTGTTAAGCTTTCCTTGAGACTTTAGAAACTTTAAACTCTCATGGTCAGAATGGATCACGAACTCTTTTGGAAGAAGATAATGTTGCCGTGTTTGTAGAGTTCTCACCAAAGCATAGAGTTCTTTGTCATAAGTGGAATAGTTCAAGGTTGATCCACTCAATTTCTCACTAAAGTAAGCAATAGGCTTATATCTTGCATAAGAACAGCACCTATACCAATTCCAGAAGCATCACATTCAACCTCAAACACTTTATCAAAATTTGGCAAACACAAAAGAGGTGCATTAGTAAGCTTATCTTTCAATGTCTCAAACGCCTCTTCATGTTTATTCTCCCACTTAAACACAACATTTTTCTTAACAAGTTCATTTAAAGGTGCAGTAATAGTGGAGAAATTACGCACAAACCTTCTATAAAAACTTGCTAAGCCATGGAAAGATCTAACATCATTAGCATTCTTAGGTGTAGGCCAATCACGTATGGCTTTAACCTTAGACTCATCAACATGCACACCTTGACTACTAATAATGAAACTAAGAAAAACAATACTTTCTATGCAAAAAGAACACTTTTTCAAGTTTGTATAAAGTTGATGTTCACGTAAAACACAGAATACTTGATGCAAGTGCTCAACATGATCTTCAAGTGATCTACTATAAATCAGAATGTCATAAAAATAGATTACTACAAATTTACCAATGAAAGCTCTAAACACATAGTTCATAAGCCTCATGAATGTAGTAGGTGCATTAGTCCAACCAAAAGGCATAACTAACCATTCATACAATCCATACTTAATTTTAAAAGCAATCTTCCAGTCATCACCTTCTTTCATTCTAATTTGATAATATCCACTTTTAAGATCAATTTTTGAAAAGATAGAAGAACCATGTAACTCATCAAGCATATCATCTAACCTAGGAATAGGATGACGATACTTTACCGTTATCTTATTAATGGCTCTACAATCAACACACATGCGCCACGAACCATCCTTCTTTGGCACTAGGATCACGGGCACAGCACATGGTGAAAGACTCTCACGCACAAACCTTTTCTCCATAAGTTCATTCACTTGTCTTTGGATCTCCTTTGTCTCTTCAGGGTTTGCTCTATACGCGGGGCGATTTGGGATGCTTGCACCAGGTATGAAGTCAATTTGGTATTCAGTCCCCCTACGTGGTGGTAAATCATGTGGTACTTCCTCAGAAAATAGATCTTCAAAACTGTGAATCAATGAAACCACAATGCTAGGCAATGAATCATCAAGTTCATTCAAAGAAGTAGAGATAGAAGAAGTAGAAGTAGAAGACCACAAGTAAAAAGAATTATGAATATCTTTATATAAAACCAAAAACAATTGTTGTTTAGCTTCCAGAGCCTCAATCACTTCACTCTTTGAAGCAAACACATTCATTCTTTTCTTCTCTTTCTTCAAATCACGAACAACTTCTTCTTTTTCTTTGGAAGTTATGCCACTTTGCAATTGGTTGTGTTCCTCCCTTGCTTTGAATTCTCTCGCAATCCTCACTTGGTCAACATGTGCTTCGGATGGTGCAATAGAACACAAAGTGGTATCAGAGCCATCTTCTTGGATTTTTTTCAGGTTTTTCCAATCCAATTTTTCTTTTGGAAAAATTCGGATATGTCCCTTTTTTTTCTTTTTTGTTGTTTATCAAAGAGCTTCAAGCCTGGTTAAGCAACTTATGATTTATTTGTTTTTCTTTCTTTGAGTCATTGTCAAAGAGCTTCGAGCCTGGTTAAGCAACTTATGATTTATTTGTTTTTCTTTCTTTGAGTCGTTGTCAAAGAGCTTCGAGCCTGGACAACAAGTTGTTTATTGTGTCTTTTTACTTTTGATTCTTGAAAAAAATAAATTCTGCCATAATTTTTTCGTTGCTTTCTTTGTTAAAATCGTGCCTTAGGTTTGTTTAGAGTCATTCTTGATTGCTTCTCAATCAAGAATTCTAGGTCTTGTGTGGTATCTTGTGATTATTGATTGTTTTTGGTATTTTCTTGATTTTCTTGTGTTAAAAACTCTCAAGTAAAGAAGATTCTTGAACTTAAGACATTCACAAATCAACTTTCTTAGAAGTTTTGAGTCATTCTTGTATTGTTCTTGAAGGAAAAAAAAAAGGCAGAAAAATCGTTTAAAAAAAAAAAGACAAAAAGGCAGATTGTGTGCTTAAAAAGAAAAAGCCAAAAGCACAAAGAAAAAGAAGGAAAAAGAGAATAAAAAGGAGTGCACAACAAGGTAAAAACCATGCACAAACATTTATTCAAAGTTTCTTGAAGTTTCTTGGTGATCTTGATACCGATCTTGAAGTTCTTGAACTTACTTGTCAAGTTCTTGAATAATCTTCAATCTTGTCCAAACGATTTTTGGTTGTTCTTGAGAATCTGGTGTTTTGTGCTTTGTTTCTTGAGGTTCTTGATTGATTTCTTGAACTTTCTTGATCAATTCTTGAAGTTCTTGAAGCCTTCTTGGTCAGTTCTTAGTCCTTCCTCAATTGCTAGAGTTGTTTCCTTGTGATTGTCAAGTTGTGTGTTGCTGGAATTTTGTCGTTGTTGCTGTACAAATTTCTTGTTAGTTGTTCCAGCATCTAGCTCGTGTAAAAGCAAGGAAAAAGGAGTTATTTTGGTCTTAAAAGGAGTAAAGAATCTGGTTGAAAGTGATTTGGAAAAGGAAAACCAAGTACCAACCAGATTTGACTTGCCAAATCAGAAAAGCACTAGGATTCCTTTCTTTTAGGAAACCAGCTTGTTTCCTTCTTTCTTTTTGGCTTGTGTCCAAATTTAAGTCCTTTTTGAGTCAATTGTGGTTATTAAAATCGTGTTCCTTGTTTCCTAATTGGTTTGTGTTTGCTTTTTGTTGTTATTTGTCCAAGAATCCTTCTAGGAAAAGGTTTCCAATCCTACTCTAACAAGGATTACTTGAGTTTTTACTTTTTGCACAAGAATATTATTATTTTTCAAGAGAACATTAAAAATCAAGAATTTTTACACAATTATACCACACATTAGGGTGTCTATTTTGTGTCAATTCTTGATTCTCATCCATTCTTTGATTTATTCTCTTGATCATAAACACTCTAAGCTAATTTTTCTTGGCCTCTACATTTACTCTTTACAAGTTGAGGTTGCTATAGGTCCTTGGTGGGATTGATTGAGCTGGTTCTTCATCAAAGAGCTACAAGAAGATTCTTTGAGTGGAAAAAGGCTTAGTGGTGAGCTCATTCGAGGGTAAAAGCCAATCTACTTGAGGGAATCGAGTGCCAAATACTAAGGGAGTGTTTCACATATTCTTGTCTATTTTCTTTGTTATTTCTAACGATTTTTCTTGCTAGGTTTTTAGGACATAATGGGCCTTCTATGGACATTAATAATGAACTAAAATTGTTTAGGGAAGCCATTGTTGGTGATTTTGAAAGAAAGATGCACCTTATGAAAGATGAGATCTATGAAAAGATGGATAGGCATTCACAGTCATCTAATGCCAAAGCTTTTGCATCCAAATCCTCTAAAAAGTTGTCCAAGAATTATTATACTTCAAAGAAGGAGGATGACATGAAGGGTCTTGATGATTGGGATGATTTTTGGAGCAGATATAAAGCACTTGTGGCTGCTCAAAAAGAAAGAGTGCTTGAGGAGGAATCTACTCTCTCAATTAAAGATCAAAGTTCATCACCTCTCATTCAAAAGAAGAATCGTGATGCTTTTGAAGAGAAGGATAAACCATTGCGAGATAGTGAACAAGTGCAACAAGTTGAATTCTATACTAGATGCACTGTGAAAAACAAGGTATGTAGTACGCGCATTAATCATGTTAGTTGCACTAATTTGGCAAGTACTATGTGTGTTGGAAAGCTAGGATTGACTTTGTTGAAACATCCACATCCATACAAAAGGTTGACTGATAATGGAGAATTTGAAGTAACCAATCAAGTGGAGTTGGAGTTTTCACTTAACAAGTATCATGATAAGATTCTTTGTGACGTGGTACCAATGGAGACTTGTCATGTACTCTTAGGGCATCCATGGCAACTTAAGAATGAAGCCAAATATGATGAGGTGAACAATAACTACTCTTTCAAATGGAATGGGAGGAATATCAAGCTAATTCCTTTGCCCTCACTTGAGGTAAATAAGGATAAAGAGAAAATTTCAAGAGATTGCAAAGAGTGGGAAAGATCTTTGAGCACACAAGCAAAAGAAAAGAGTGATAAAAAAGAAGAGTGTGTGCAAGAGAAGAGTGAGGATAGTGTAGATCTTGAGGGAGAACAAATCGAGAGGAAAAATTCTGAGAAAGAAGAAGAAAATAAGAGAGTGGAAGTGGAAGCTAGCAAAAGTGAGAAAAAGAGTGCTTTGATTGAAAGGCCTAAACTTCTTGTGCCTATGTACAAAGAAGTAGATTATTTTGCTAACTCTCCTAACACTTGTTTTCCTAGTATTTTTGTTTCTCCTTTGCAGCAATTTGGAAGTCAATTTCAAGACAAATGGGTGCTACTGCAAATTGTTCCTTCAATGACTTAAAGTTGCAAATTTTTGGATCATCAAGCAAGGCGATACAAGTGTTTCAAAGGCATGACTTGAGAAAGAAGAGATGTTTTAAGACAAAAATTTGGTCTTATGCCATCAACATCAATTGGTTGATCAAATACATGTTTGATTGGTGGCATGGTGTCAATTGGATTGATTCACAAAGTCCAAACGCCACAACTGAATTGATGAATTTGCTGGATTCTACTAGACTGTGGCATAAGTTTTTATGTTCTTTTAGTTTTAATTATTTTAATTTGCACATTAATTTAGTTTTGCAGGTTTATTCCATTAGTTTAAGTGATTATGTCTTGCATCTAGTTTGTTTAACTTCATCTAGGTCAATCTGTCTTAAAGGATTTCTTGTGTTTTATGATCATATTTCTAGCGATTTTTGTGGTTTATTTTGCAAATTATTATTCCATGATAGAGTTTATATGTTTTTGTATGCATTCTATCCAATTCATTCTAGTGTTTTAGTTAGTAACCATGTTTCACATTTAGCATGTTTAGCTTTAACTACTGATTTGCAGCATCTATTTTATAGTTTATCGTGTCATGTTATTTCTTCTATGGCTTATATGTTTGTCCATACATTCTATCCAAAGCATCTTAGTGTTTTAGCTAATAATGGTGTTTCTGTTTTTAGGGTTATTTTTCATTACGAATTTAATCATATTTGGTGTTGCATACATGTTCAAGACCTTTCTATTAGTGCTTTTCACTCAGTTAGTGTTCAAGAGTCTTTATTAGATTATGATCATGATGGTCATCTTGTTAATGCTTGTTACTTTAAGTCTGTTCGTAGGTATTTGTTTAATAGTTCATGTTTGTTTGTTCTTTTGCATGTTTTTAAGGATAAAACTCATTTAAGCATGTATGTTATACTTAAACATCAATCTGTCTTTGCATCTTTTATATGTGTTTTTGAGTTCTTTAGTGTTTCATCTTTAAAGAATGTTGAGTTTTTCTTTACTTGCGTTCATGTTTGCATTATACCATCTGATTTTTATTTGCTTAATATTCATGGTGGTTATATTTGTTTATCTATCAATCCTTTAGTTACTAATGATAGCTTATATGAATTCGCAGATTCGAGGACGAATCTTTTCGAGGAAGGAGGGATTGATATGAACCAAAGTGCACCTACACTTGTTGGACTTGGACCTACACTTGGAGGACTTGAAGAGGCTGATTATATGGATCAATTTGAGCTCAAGTGGTTGATAATCTTGGCTGGAACGTTGAAGCATAGTTGCTGGTTCTTAACTTACGATTTTGGGCTTGTTTACAAGCTTGAAATTCACTTTGTTCAAGCTAGCGCATTGGGCCGAGGGATAAAGTATTGGTTGTGGATCAAGTCAACATATAAAGAAGGCCCAAAAGAAATTGCTAAGTTGTCCAAAAACAATCTTATAAGGGGCTGGTTACTTGGACTTGCTTGGAGGGCCCTTGAAATTGCTAAATGGAGGCCCAATGGAGCTTATGAAGGGATGTCCAACCCATCATCTGATCTTGGACGAATTTTAGACTATTTTTATAGTTAATTATGGTTTTTATCAGTTTCCTAAGTCTTTACAAGTTGTAACTTTTAGTTAGTTACCCAATTGTGATAGGTTACAACTAGTTTTAGTAGTTTACTTTATTTTAAGCTTCTAGACTTTTCTTTGTAAGCCTATAAATAGGCATGTTACTGTTCATACGATTTTAAGCATG
The DNA here is from genome assembly GCA_024721245.1 of Mitragyna speciosa. Classification (NCBI taxonomy): domain Eukaryota; kingdom Viridiplantae; phylum Streptophyta; class Magnoliopsida; order Gentianales; family Rubiaceae; genus Mitragyna; species Mitragyna speciosa. The sequence goes on from CM045564.1 coordinate 11,064,079, forward strand.
AATTTATGAATAAAATTTGAGTGTTTTCTCTTAATTGAGATTCTTCTTGGTTCTATGTTGATTTAGAACTACTCTTGGTCTTATCAAGCTTGCTTGTGGCGACCACCAACTTCGCTTAGAGTTTTTCTTGTGTTTTTGATCAAGTCTTAGAGTTAATTAGGTTAGACGATTGAACTCGCTCAACTTGGTTAATTCTAGTTGTTCTTAGGCGTGTTCATCTTCTCAAGGGAGATTCAAGGCAAAACAACTCCACGTCAAGGGTTCCTTGGTTCACGAATCAAACGAGGTCTTGAGTTCAACGAGTTGCATACCTGAAATCCAAGACTTTCTTGGCAACGCAACCGTGTGCACATCACAATCTCAATTGATGCAGTGTGACTTGTGTGGACGAGGGCATAACAATCAAGAGTGCAATGCGATCGGTGCCACGAATCATATTGAGGAGCAATGCCAATACATGAACAATGCACCGAGACAACAAAACAATTCTTACAGCACTACATACAACCCAGGGTAGAGGAATCACCCCAATTTCTCTTGAGAGAATCAAGGACAGCAAAGACAGTAGCCCCCACCTGGGTACCAGCAGTCACCTCCACAAGAGAAGAAATCAAATCTAGAGGAATTGATGACAAAATATATCAATTCCTCAGAGAATCGCATGCAAGGGATGGAGGCATCTCTACGCAATTAGCAAGCCTCAATTCATAACCTTGAGAATCAAATTAGCCAAATAGCCAAGATTATCTCAGAGAGACCGTAAGGAGCACTCCCTAACAATATAGAGAATAACCCAAGGGAGCAATCCAAGGCAGTTACACTGAGGAGTGGTAAAGAACTAAAGGATTCTGAGATAGGGGTGAGCAAGGAGGAAGGTATAGTTGACAAACAGAGTGAAGATGGGATGAGGCCTAAAGAAGAATTCAAGGAGGAGCAAAGGCCAAAGAAGAAGGAGGTCAAAGAGTACAAGCCTACCATACTGTATCCCAGCGAACTCCAAAAAGATTGTCAGGATGTACAATTCGGTAAGTTCCTAGAGCTCTTTAAGCAATTACATATTAACTTAACTTTTTTTGAGCCTCTTGCACAGATGCCCAAATATGCCAAATTCTTAAAGGACCTTCTAACGAATAAGAGGAAGCTTGAAGACTTGTCCATCGTGACATTGAACGAGGAATGCTCTGCAGTCCTACAGAATAAATTACCCCAGAAAGTCAAGGATTCAGGGAGTTTTTCTATCCCTTGTGATATTGGTGATTTATTTGTAGATAAGGCTCTAGTCCACTTAAGTGCTAGTATTAATTTAATGCCTTATGCAATGTTTATGAAATTGGAGTTGGGTGAACTAAAAACCACTAGGATGAGTATACAGTTGGCTGATAGATCAATTAAGTATCTTAGGGGAATCATAGAGGATGTGTTAATAAAAATTGATAAGTTTGTCTTCCCAGTTGATTTTGCTATATTAGATATGGAAGGTGATATAGAGATTCCTTTGATCCTAGGACACCCTTTCCTAGCAACTGTTAAAGCTTTAATTGATGTATATGCTGGGAAATTAACTTAGAGGGTTGAGGATGAATAAGTGGTGTTTAAGATCCCTGACACCATGAAGCATTCTCTAGATAGGGATGATAGCTGTTATTTCATAGATATAATTGATGATGAGTCATCCCTTTTTGTGCAGGAAATTTCACTGGATGACCCATTGGAGGCTTGCATCATTCAAGGAGAAAGGAGCAGTGCAACCAACCCTGAAGTTGTCCATCAGATAATACATTTAGATGCTAGACAGACTATGAGAAGGAGAAAGGTTTATGAGGAACTTGGAGCTTCAAAGGGTGGTAACCTCAAGCCTTCAATCGAAGAGCCACCTGAGTTGAAGTTGAAGCAATTACCCAAGCACTTCGAATATGCATTCTTAGCTGAGGACTCCAAATTGCCAGTGATTATCACAGCAAGCTTAGGCAGTGCTGAGAAAGAAAGATTGTTGAAGTACTAAGAAAGCACAAAAAGGTATTGGCATGGAAGATAGCGGATATAGAGGGAATTAGCCCCTCATATTACACCCATAAGATCTTACTAGAAGAAGATTTCAAGCTAGTAGTGCAACCACAGCGACGACTCAACCCTAACATGAAAGACTTGGTTAAATCATACAAGAACAGTCAACGAGTTTCAAGAATTATCAGTACATACCTTGCCATAATTCTCAAAGTTTGTTTTGAGTATATACTCCACATTAGCTGGATCAGAAGTATACACTTCATTTCTAAAAGGGTTGATCAATCTGTAAGTTTTATGCTTTCTGGCCAGATCAGTCATGTAGTGATGCAATCTATTGAAGTTCATCAGCTGATTGAGCATGGTACCAACAATGGGATGATATCTCTTCTTATTGTTCTTCTTCTTCTCATGGCTTTCTTGAATTTTACTAATGATTACATGAATAGCAAAAACAGTATACAGTCTGGGGCAAGTGGTGGAAATTACTAGGGAAAATCTATCTCAGATTCTGGGGTGTTCGGACAATGGACCAAATCAGGAGAGGAGTAGAAAATTTGAGTTCCCCGAGGACTGGGACCCCGATGAGGTAGCAGCTAGACTTGGGATAAAAGGGGAGACCTCAAAGCAAGATGGGAGGATAGTGTACTGAGCACAAAAATTCAAGAAGGGTCAACTACATATCGCTTCCTATATTTTGGCATAGAATGTGAAGCCAAAGCAGAGCAGCAAAAACAAACTTCGCAATAGTGTTTGTACTTTTTGGAGGAGCTGGTAAATGGTTCTATGCCCATTGCTACCTCACTCCCTAGTGTGATCATGAGCTATATGGGGACAGTGGTGTGGGCTAAGGCCATTAACACGCGCTTTGGTTTCCCTAGACTTCTCTCCTAAATATTCGAGCGGGTAGGAGTCCTAGTGGATAGAGTGCAGAGACTGCCTATTGACCCCAGTGATATCGTCACTAGCTACACTAAAGACTATTAAGATGAATGACGGTGTCATCAGACTTTTTAGTCTCGACGGGTAGATAAGCAGCTTACTTTTAAGGATTATCAGCCACCCCAGGTTGAGGAGGCACCATCGGGGTCAACATCCGAACAGCATCCTACGGCTAATGTGGATGCATTGAGAGAGGATTTAGCTACTTGGAGATTGGAAGTTTAGGGGAATTTCCAATTCATACAAACTTGGATGCAGTCAATAAATACACAGATGTTGGGTGTCCAGACATGGACACGAGAATGGCAAACATGGTAGCATCCTTACACCAGATTCTACAATTGATGCATCCAGGTGGAAAGGGAGCTGGACCGAGTGTAGCTGCTGATGGGATGGATGCTGGTTTGGGAGAAGATATCCCGCCACCGATTTAGGCATTTCATGCATTTAATTTTCTTCATTTTTTTATTCTTTTCTAGTTTGGTTTGAGTTTTAGTTAGTTTATTATTCCAGCACTATATTTAATCCTCACTTTTTTATAGTTTTTGTTTGTGGATGAAGTTGGTTGAGGCACCTACTTCAATAGACCTACTACTTATTCGTAAGGGAAGTTTTAGTTTTATTTATTTGTTCTTTTTATGCTCTTCCTTTATATTTATTCTTTTGCACATTGGGGATAATGTGTCACTCAAGTGTGGGGGTAGCTAGATAGTAGATGTTTATATAAGTAGGTACTGCACCAGTGTTATGTTGACAGTGAGTAGTGAATTCCTGATACTTGGTATATTCGATTATAAATTAGGTAATCTCCTTTATAGAAAGTGACATTGAGTAGAGTGGGTGACACCTTAATTGTGTAGAAAATATGTATAATATTTATCGCCTCTATAAGATGACATGAGATAAGTTTAGCACGGTTGATAAGTGGTGTAGTTTGTTTATAGTAAGTAAACTTAAAGAATTAGGAGTAAGCTTCTCCTTCCCAAAAAAAAAAGGCAAAATGAAAGAGGAAAAAGAGAAGAGTGGTAGAAGTAGCAATAGTAGTAGTAGATTAAGAGCAATTAGCGGCTACTCCTTTGGTATTGGTATTGAGTAACCGGGGGTTTGCATTAACAATGTGAACACTCGCATCAAAAGGCCATATCATCAGAGTGGGAAAAGGCCTAACCTTCTTTGAAATTAGAAATGAATAAATCCTGAATTTTGTAGATCAAAGGCTATGAATAGATGAAATTACTTGTCAATTGTTGTTTTACTACTTGTGGAATTTGAGTAGATTAACTTTAATAAACCTGATTTTGGGTTAATTGCCTTTTCTTTATTGGGTGTGATGAGTACTTGGAGTTGATTAACTGAGGTTATGACTTGAACGTACTGGGTATCGAAGGAATTAATTGTTTTTCCTGTGTCAAGTCTGTGCATTGAAAGCTTATTGCTTGAGGACAAACAACGACTTAAGTGTGGGAGAATTTGATAAGTACAAAATTGGAGTATTATTTAGGTGTTTGCTTAGGTCATTAGGAGTAGTTTTTAGTAGATTACGTTAATGTTTGATTGATTTTTTTCTTTATTTTTAGTTTGAGTTGATGTTTAAAGTTTTTCTTTATTTTTTTTATAAATTACAGATTTGAGTAGCTGTGAAGCGCCAGAGGAGTCCAATTGGCAGGAACTTGGATAATGGTGAAGACGAATTAAGAAGGAAGGATGAGACCAGGAAGAAAATCGTAAAGGCAGTAGAAAAGCTCTACCTGCAACGGTATCCATGCGTAGATACGCGTCACAGGTATTTTCTCGACTGGAAAGCATAAGTGTCACGAGAAGGGGTATTCATGACTATAAACACCAAATTTTGACACACCACTCATTTTCTAACATTGGGGAACCTTTTCCTACTATTTGGAGTCAAATCCTGATTTTTGGGTAAAAATGAGAAAGTCAACAATTTTGGAGACAAAGCAGTAATTTTTTTTATCGTAAGTATTTTTCATTAGTTTTGGGAGGTTCAAATTCATTTTTTTGGTACTTTTATACATTTTTAAATTTTTGTAATTTTTTCAAATTTAACTGATATTTTTCGTATATTTTGATAGTGCAAGGGCAAAACAGTCATTTCGCCTACTGAGCATTTTTCGTCATTTTTGGGTCCCAAATTCATTTTTAGATTTTTAAGCATGTTTCTAAGTTTTCTAACTTTTTTCGAGGTGAATTGCTATTAATAAATTTATTATTACATTTTCTCTTAATTTTTCTATTTTTCTTGTGTTTTTGGGAGAGAACATTGATTTTTAATTTTTGTAGGGGTGAAGTTGTAATTTTGGTTGTCAAGGGCGTTTTGGTCTTTTATTCATTTCTTGGAAGATAAGTCTTTTGTGCACTATAAATAGCCCATTTTTGGGATTGAAAAAAAGGGGGAGATATACGAAAAAAAAGCCTAAAGAGAGGTTTTTTTTTTTTTTTAGTTTTTTAGTTTTTAGGTTTATCTATTACACCAAGAACACCCAAAACACACACTTTTTCTTACATTTATCTTCAAGTTTTCACCAAGAACACCAAGAACACCCACTAGGTTTTAGTTCATCTTCAAACCTACATCTAGAACACCTAGGACACACACTAGTGTATCTTCAAGCCTACACCTAGAACACTTAGAACACACACTAGTACATCTTCAACCTACATCTAGAACACCAAAGAACACACACTTCTTCAAATCACACACTACACACATTACACACATTTACACTCTCTCCCACACACACAAATACACTTCAAATTCACAAACACACATAAGCTTTCACTCACATACACCCAAAAACGCACACCAAATTCATAGCATAAACACACACAGCAACCCACGCACACACTAAACCTCACCATCCTCACACACTTCATTATTTCTCTCTCACACACTACACACTCTTGCACTCTCACAATCACACAGTTTCAATCATATATTTAGTTCACGCACATCACACACACTCATTCGAACTCTTCCCCTGAACTGTTACCCTCACCAACCAACCTCCTACAATACCACAGAATTAGGAAACCACAAAATTAACACTATTTTGCAAAGCCATCAAAAATCCCTAAACCAATTGAATCAATTTCACAGCCACTGTCGTCTTAATTAGCCTCCCAATCTGCTACCAAAATTCACCCTCGCAATTATACTCCACTCCAAAACAGCCTCCTCATCATGTGCAAAAAGAACAATAGCCAAAACAAACTCCAAAAGACCACCTTTAACTACCACTGCTGCCTGCAAATCAACCATAAAACCAATAGACAACCTCCAACCAACCACCAGATGCCTCCCCCAAGTTATCATCATTTCCAATCAAGTTATCAGCAATCAATTCACCATCTCATTGCCATCACGGACCTCCATGTTAGTGTATGCCCTAAAACCAAGATGGTTTAAGGTGTTTTGTATTTACACTTATTTATGTTATATTTATCCATGTGGTATTTTTCTTTATCGTCTATACTTGTATTTCCATGTTACTTGTTTGATTGATAAAGTCCTTAGAATATTGACTGTGTATTAGAGATTGTAAGAGTTACAATTATGAGACTCTAATACATAAAGTCATATTCTTAAATATCCCTAGTTATAGTATTAATGAGATTGGACATCATTAATGCGGATAGACTAGCACATACTTTGCCTCTACTTATGGTAAGTAGTAGTTGATCTCATTGACTATGGTGTGCGTGACACTTAAGCTAGTATGTGGATGCTTGTTTCAGAACAAGTTCATTGGATTGATCTGCCAAGAGTTTCAACTATAGTGCCAATGGTTGAACTTTTAATGGCAATGGTGTAAGTGATCCTTTGACTTGAGATTACCATAATATCTTGAGTGTGATTGCTATACTTTGACTCTATTCCTCAGTGCCCGTAAAAGGGTAGCCTATAGGTTAGAGATTGGGTATAGTTTGAAGCATGGAAAGATAGTGAGTAATCAATATAGGATTCACCACTCCTTAATAGGAGAGTATATCCCTTTATGGCCACTTGTTGGAAATATTAACTCATAAATCTTCTGCAGAAGTGATAGTATAACTTGGAAGTAGTTTCAAGGTTATACATCATGGGGAGTTATATTTCCTGGAACAAGAAAATATAAATTAGTCATTTAATAGTATGCACTATACTTTTAGACTAATTGAGATATAGTGTGGTGAAAGGATATTAATTACACGGTAGCATTGTCATTGAAGGTTATGGTCTACCATATGACTTTCCTATTCACTTGGGTGGTCATGATGCATTGCTAGACGCCACTCATGATCTATAAGTATGAATTGATTAATTAGTGAATTAATGATAAATTAAAGTGTTTAATTTATCTAGCTCAATTAATGAGTTATAATTTATACTTATTGCCAACAGTGAATGGAACCTAATGGGTCACACACATAAAGAACAAAATCTTTGGGTTAAAATGTAATTAAGATAAGTATGAGATACTTATGGGGTTAATTTATGAGATAAATTAACTTAAAGGACTTATTTATAAATATTCTAAGTCTTGTAGAAATTGGTTTCCTAAAAGAAATAAAGTAACTAATTGGTTTCCTTATGGAATAGATTTTCCTAAAGGAGAAGGTTTAGCTTAAAGTAAGTTACCTAAACCTTCTTGGTTTCCAATTAGCTTTATTCCTAAAAGACTAGAATACTTCTTCTATAAATAGGTTCATGCTTTGACTCTTGAATTATTATTGCAACACAAAAGAAAACTAGTGAGAGAAAAGATTGAAGAAAGAGGCACACCACTTTCTCTCTCTAGGCGTCTCTCTCTCTCTCTCTCTCCTAATTGTTAGGTTTTTCTTCTTCTTGTGTTCTTAAATAATTCAAGGGAGCTAGCACTCAAAAGTCAAAGCAAGCAAGCCTACAAGGTTCCCAAAAAAGTTGTTCGTGTGGATATCGTTAGAGGCTCTACGCTTGGAGGGCTTTTCGTGGTAGATCTAACATCTTCTTCGAAGGATCTGTGCCTAGTAGCATAGAAATCTTCTGTGCTTAAGGTAATCTTCATATAAACCCCCTTGATAATCATATAGATATGTCAAAGAGATCCATGGTTAAGATAATAAATTTTTATTTTTCCGCTGCGTTACTTATGTTATTACCTTACACTCCATAGTCCGCAGTGGGTTCACCACCACCAACATTCAATTCCATCTCCAGAAATCATCACCCAAAGACCTTCCCAACCGACACCCTCAATTCCACCAAGCTATAACCATTCCCCTGTCACGACCTTCACAAATTCATTACTTGTAAAACAAAAAACAAGCACTACAAATCCACAGCCAAGAAACACCAATTGACACCACTAGACATTCAAAATCTAGCACAACCCCAACCCCATCAAGGCCAACAGCCCACCAATTTACCATCAACTAATCCCCCCACCGTCTTCTCAACCACCACTGCCATAACCACATCATAACAACTCCAGCAACAATCACAACACCATGCCCAGTCACAAAACCTACCAGTCCAGCTCCATGCAGGTCGCCTTACTATCAGAGTAGCAAACGCCATTCACAACATCCAACCAAAATCCTGAATCCCCAATCCATTTGTCTGCCCACAACCAATTTTTCACATACACATACATACACACACCACCATTAGTCAAAACAACCACACAATTAAAACATCAGCAGCAGGGTCAACACAAATAAGCCAAACAAACAAGCCCCCAATAGCAACCAGTCCGCCACCATGAACCAGTCCACCACCGCACACACACAGCCGCATGCTCCACCAGAGATTGCACTGCCACCATCGAACCAGGCTTCTCCACCCAAGTTGCGCCGCCCCTGAACTTCGCCAACCCCAGCTACCCACGTGTTGCCACTAAGCTTCGCCACCCATCGCACAACAACAAGAAGCCAGCAACCTAGTCACGCCCAATTGCCGTTGCCCATTAGTGATCCCCATCAGCTCACCAAGTCAGACATTCCCCCTTGTGCAAAAGGTAAAATTCCCAATCCCCTTCTTTCAATTTATTTTGTATAAACATGATTGTAGTTTGACATGTTGGAATGGAGCATGAGTTGGTTTTGTATTGAACTTATGGGTTTGTTTTGTGGGAAATTTCAGTTGAGAGAGTTTTAAAAAGATTTGGGAGAATCGAAAGAGAAATTCTGGAAATTGGGAGACAAGATGAAAGTCGCAGACAGAGAAGGAGAAACGAAAAAGAAAAGGGAAGAAACGGCTGGAGAAGACGACGAAGAAGAAGAAGAGAATAGAGTGACTAAGAGAGAAATTCGAAAGAGGAGAGTAAGAAATCAAAAGAAAGAAAGAAAAGAACTAGAAAAGCAGGGAGAGAAAGAGAAAGAAAGAGAGAATTTGTTATTTTCATTGAAGAAGAAGACGGATGGGGGGTGAAATTTGTTTTCTTTGTTGTTTTTGCATAGTTTTAGTTTTAGTTAATTGATGGTTTGTTCCATTTAGTTTAATTTGATCACCTAATTGAATCAATTAATTAGGCTGATCTATAATTTGGTTTGGTTTTTTTTTCATTCTCTTATTTTATTTTATTTGTTCCTTTTTCCTTTTTTTTAAATAAAATAAAATGCTTAGGTTCTAGTTACTTTCTTGAATATTATTATTAATCCTTGGTATTATCACTTTGACCTTCCAATTCTCATGTGATTTCAATTAAGTCTTGGTTAATTGCAATTATGCCCTTTAAATTGATAGAATTTACTATTTTACCCCCCCCCCAATTTGCTTTAGTTTGCATCTTTGCCCCTAGACTTGTGTAAATTTTCAATTTTACCCCCTTAATTAATTAAATCTCTAATTTTACCCTTTAATCCCTTTAGGCTTATAATTGCTTTTTATTTTATTTTATTTTTGTTCATTTATTATTTTTATTTTTAGCTTTGTTGTTCAATAGAATTGCATCTTTGCCCCTCAATTGGCCATATTTCATGTTTTATGCTTTACTTCTTTAACTAGTGGTACCTTGACATGTGCGTTCATTTCTTTAAGCATTAGTACTAGGTCTTTAAAGAGGTATCTCCATTTCTCGTTAATTTCACTTTATGTGCTCCAATGTGCCCTAATGTGATTTATTATGCATTTTCCTCGAATGTTTCTTATTTTACATTCTTTTTGTGTATTTATTTACATTATGTTATTTAATTTCTAATTTTATTATTTTGGCAAAAATGTAATATTTTTGTATCTAGAATAGCTCATGTAATAGTTAGGTTACATTTCTTTTATTCTTTGAGTAAAAAATTTTGTATTCAGATAGCAAGTGTAATAGGTAGGTCATTTTTATTCTTTCCCCCCTAAAAATTGTAGCTAAATCCCCCGGTGTAATAGTTAGGGCTTATGTGCTTTCGTGTGCTTATGTACTTACTTGTTTTTATTGTTTTCCTTAGGATTTTTGCATTTAGATATTATGTTTACGTGTTATGTGCTCCTATATGTCTTTACATGTTTATTTGCTTTCGATACATGTTTTATTATTTTGATTTATGTTTTATTAGCTTTTTTATTCCGTCACCACACTAGTCCAACACTAGTTGTGACTTTATCGTTTCTCCGCTAGTCCAATGCTAGTAAGAGTTTCCTAGAAAGGGCTAGTCCAACGCTAGACCTTTAGGTCATTTTAGTGTTAGTATCACTATTTGTGTGCAATTCACATCCCATTTCACACACTTTTAGTTTTCTTTCCATTTTGCATGATTTTTATTATTATTATTCTTATTATTATTATTATTTATTTATTTATTTTGACACATCTTCAAGTGCATGACATTTAGGTTGCATTTCACTTAGAAGTTAGGTCATTTGTGTGATTCAACTAGAAATAGTCGTCTACTTACATGGGAATGGTGGATTGACAAGCCGTTCCACCCTCCGTAAGTAGAAAAAGTCAAAGTCACGAGTTTTAGTCCCCCGTACCCATTCCCACTTTCTTCGACCACTTATTAGCTATCTATACTATTTTTCTTTTCCTTTTTGCATTCCATTTTGCATATACACTCGTGACTCCCTCGGAGCCTCATTCGGGGTTTCGCAATTAATGCGATATTTCGATCAAGCCTTGATGGGACATTCCGACCACTCGACACCACATTAGATTTAGGATTTGCATGCATTTAGACACATCCAAACACGATAGAATTTAGGGTTAATTTAGAAAATTTTGATTAAACCTCGCAACCAGCCACGGCTAGGTAGAAAAGGTGCCTTAGACACGAGGCTTTGCCTTCCTTTTCTTCAAATGTGACTCCCGGACCTTTTTCTCTTGTTTTTGTAGACCGGAATCCGAAAAGGGTTTTTTTACATATTTTTCTAAAATTTTTTATTTGTGTTTTGTTAAATAGTTTTTTGGGTGACTTGGTACACCCTAACTCTATACCAAGTGGCGACTCCTTTTTTTTTTAAATAAAACCCTTTTTCAAAATTAGTTGGCCAAACTATCGCACTTTTAATCTTGGCCTTATTTTATTTTTAAATACCATTTTCTTAAAATACTAAAAAACCTGATTTTCATCACACACGCATGATTTTTCCAAAAACCTTTCTTTTTGACAAGGGTCGTCGAAACGGACTGCCTTTTTGGGGCACGACAGTCACGACCCCCTGATGCCGGTCATTTTGGGACGCGACAGTGATAGTATCTGGTCGCGGATACATGTCGCAGGTACGTCCAACCTTCTGTTTTACTGCAGACGGGAGCATGAAAAAGAGAGGCCTTTCCATCTTTGAAGAATTCTATTGCAACTAAACTACTTCCTTTTTGAAGAGTAGTCTAGGGCAATAAAAACTCTGTAATTTTGCACACACCGTAGTTTTTTTGAGAGTTTTCTCTTTAGAATTAGTTTTCTCTCTCTTTAGCCCTAGTAGACAATAGCAAGAAGAGAGAAGATTGTGGATGAACAAAAGGGGATTTGTGCAGTAACTTCAGTTATTCTTCAATAATCAATAAGTTTCTCCTTCCATTTCTCTTTTGTGTTGTTTAATTATGTCTCTTGAATTTAAAGGTTGCATCTTTATGGACATAGTTATGTGTACTTAAATCATTTGTCTAGGATTTAGATGATTGTTATGATTGATGATTGTTAATTGACTGAATTTTATGCCTATGTTGCCTTATTTATTCATTGTCTTGAATTAATTTGGATTGTAATTGGGTGGCCAACAATTATAGCTATTGAAATTACTCCTATGCAACGAGAGTTGATAGTGGCAGTGGAAATAGGGCAAGTGAAGTCTAGGCAATATTTCACACGAGAGTAGTGGTATTCCTAGATGAGTCACAAGGCAATCTATATAGTAAATGAACCAATATTAATCATTTTACCATGAGAGTAGGAAAGGATCAATAGGTTGGTAATTGCAGTTTGTCACGAGAGTGAAAATTAGATAAAAATGAGATTGGACTCTAAACAAGGTAATGAAAGGGCATAAGAGAAGTTAATTGTTCGCAACCTAAGTCATAACATGATTCTAGATCCTAGACATTCATTTTCCATACTCTTCTTAAACATTCCTAGTTCGTTGTAGGTAATCCTTAGTTAGTCTTTTTTAGATTAATTCACTCTGGCGTGGTGCCTAGATAATAGAGGAGAAACCTAGTATTTCTTGATCGTTCCCTGTGGCATCGATCCTATTCCCTACACTACTGTGCGATCTATATTCTTGCAGATACATGGAATTAGGTAATTTGATTTGAGGTAGTAGACTTTAAGCTATTCTTTTATTGACCTAGTTCAGAGCCTGTCATCAGACATATTCATCCTTTTAGCATCTCTCACAAGATATGCAAAATCTCTAAAGTTCGAGATGACACCAATTGGCCTTTGTATATCCCCTTTAAACCTCTCTTTGTTTCTTGCCCGTTGTATATACCACACAATAATTATTGGCATCACCCATCTAATATGGCCATTTTCCCTTCTTGGAGCCGAGGTTATCCATTGCATTTAATGAACGCTTAAAACTATTGTGATCATATAAAGGGATTCCAAAAGATGAATGAAAATGTCTCCGTCCCTATATTGCCACCAAGCAATGTAGAAATACATGACTTGTAATTTCTCCCTCCATATAGAAACAACATTTTGAAGCCAAGGCAATACGATGTTTTTGCAAATTGTCATCCATGGGTAGCAAATTATTCAAGATTCTTCATGTCAAAAAAGAAAATTTGAGAGGAATTAATGAACACCAAACTGCTTGGCAAGATAAGGAAACAATTCTTTTCTCCCTTGCTATTTCGTAAGCTGTACCTGTTGTGAAAAGGCCATATGATGATGCATTCCAAATCATCTTATCCTCATTGTCATTTTATATAGGTACATGTTTGATAATGCCCACTATTTTAACAGGAAGATGCTATCTTAATTTCCCTTTATCCCAAATATTGTCTTTTGTAAACTCCTTAAGTTGTAATTTGAGTGGGTTTTGTTGTAAAGAAACCTGCATAAGGGGAAATGGAGTCGTCCATCTCTCTCTCCAAAACACAATATTACCATTTCCAATACCCCAAAAATATATTCTTCCACCTATGTCGAATTGCACATAACCTTCTTTATGTAGGGGACCCTCTATTATCTTTAGTTACTATCAAATGGACATCCTTTATGTATTTCTGTTGCATCAACTGTGCCCATAATGAATTGTTTTCTCTCGGTCTCCACCACAATTTCTTTTCAAATGCTTGTAGTGCAGCTTGAAATGATCTAAAACCCAGTCCCTCTTCCTCCACTAGAAAGCATAATCTATCCCCAAGCCCTCCAATGCAACAAAAAATCTTGATTTTTGACCTTCTTGTAAGAAAATAATATTCTTGTGCAAAAAAAATTAATTTTTTCCGAGTTGTGGTAGGATTTAGAAAACCTTAGTCCAAATAGGATTCAAAACCTTGGACAAATAAGATTAGCACAAACCAAACCTAAAACACAATATACAAAAGAAACATTCCACACGGTTTTGGAGCAAAACCTAGCGCACCTAGGTATTTGAAACACGCTATCTTGTTTCCTTTCATCAATTACACAACTATCACTTTATCCTTTAGGATTAGGAAGTCTCTTCTATTTAAACAACAACAAGACAGCTCATTTTCATTTCTTGAAAAAAATCCACACTCTTTCTTTCTTTTCCATTTTTTTACTCTTGCACACAATTCCTTCTTCTCTTTTAGAAACACAATAGGACAAACATGTTTTCTCCTTTCACAAGTTGAAAAAAAAAATCAAAAAGTACAATTTGATCAATCAAGAACAAATTCCAGCAATGAACTACTAGAAGAAACAAAATTTTAATGATCAACAAACTTACTTTTTCAAGAAGTCTTTCAAGAATGTTCAAGAACTTCAAGAAACAATCCAGGAACTTCAAGAAATAACACAACTAACAAGAATTCAAGGCAATCTTCAAGAATTCTATCAAGATGATCAAGAAACAAAAAGGACAGCTTCCAACTTCAAGAATTCTTCCAAGTAAGTTTCAAGAACCTCAAGATTTGCACTAATTCACCAAGAAACAACCCAAAAACCTTAAACCAAAATTTATGCATGATTCCTATGCTTGCTTTTTCTTTGTGCTTGGCTTTTTCTTTAAAACACACCTCTTCTATTTTTTTTTAAACAAGAAACAACACAAACAGCTTTAAACCCTCAAGAAAAAATTGGTTGGTGGCTTGTTAAGTCCAAGAATCCAGCTTTCTTGAAAAAATTTTAACACAAGAAAATAAAAAAAAAGTAAAAAAAAAATCAAGATAACAAAACAATCATACAATACCCAGAATTCGAAATTTACAACAATCAAGAACCACAAAAGATTTCAAGAAATACAAAATTATAATTAGGATAGCAAGGAAACAATAAACAAGATTCGTACAATTTTTTTAACTAAGACACGAACAACAATTAAGACACAAAGCATGGATGAAACTAGAATAACCAGAAAGACATGGACAAGTAGTACAACACAAGACACGAATGTTCAAAAGAAAAACAAAGAGGGATATATCCATATTTCAAGAAGAAAATCTTCAAGAAAATTTGATTGGAAGAACTTGAATTTCAAGAAGACAAAGCTTTCATACCAATTGATGCATGCGGAATTGTGAACAGCTAAGAACTCTTGAAAATCAATTGAACAACTTGATGTAATGACCTTGATGGAACATGTCCAAAGCAATCAAGACAAAGAAGTTGGTTTGCCTTGAATTGATTCAAGCTCATTGAAATAAGTCCTTTAGAAGAATTGCTAGACCTCAACTTTATCAAAGGAAGCAATCTAGAAAATGAATCTAATTGGACCTAAATCAAACCCTTTAAATAATCCTAAGCTAGTTATATGGTCGCTATGAGATCATCTAGTAAGATCAAGAGAAATTCTATCCAAGAACCAAAGTATAATTCTCAAAAGGAGAAAACTCATAATTTTACTAATCTCAAAACTTATGCTAAAAACCATACAAATATAGCCTATATATAGGCTGAAAATCGTGTAAAGAAAATTCTAGAAATTTGACTAAAATCTATCTTACATACTTCTAAAACTCTTAACCAAACATAAGTTGAATAATTAACAAAACAAAATTTAGAAATTGACTAGAATTCTTGACATAAAATAATACTAAAATACTAAAATACTTAAACGAATATCCATCGAAGACAAAAGACTTGGTTGTTGGCATTTTTCCCTTGTGGGCTTCAAATTGGGCTTGAGCTCTTTTTGAACACAAATTTGATCCATAGGTAAAGCATGATCCAGCCAACTTAATACATCTTGGGCCACTTCAAACTTTTTGGACTTAACCCGTCCTTGTACCTATGCTTGATCCAAAACCAATATGAAATCCTTAATCCAAAGCTGTGCTTGAGAATAATATCCTTCTAGCCCAAATCTCTTTGCAGTCTCATGAGTCCGCCTTGGCAAATCCATCAAAGTTCACATGAAAACTTGGACATAACATGAATCATGGCACATCTTGAAGTCAACAAATCTTCCATATGATGCTGCACCTTGATTCCTACCATTATGGATAAAGCACAAGTTCAAAGAAGGCCTTAAAGTTCAAAAGAATTTTTTTATGAGCTTGGAGCTAAGTACGCATGCAAGGAAGCCTTTGCAACCATATTTTGCTTGTTGGGATGAAAAGCACGGCTAGCCCAAGGTCCAATGGAAGTCGTAGACCTTTTTCAGTATTGTAGAAGTTTTAGTTCTAGGTGCGAATGGATGCAAAAGTGAAGATTTTGACCATAGCTACACCAAGAAGTAGCTCGCAGCCAGTAATAGAAAGTTGAAGAGCATGAGTCATGGTGTCAGTAGTGGCAGCAGCTCATGAGCATCCATTTGTGGCTCACTCAACAGTGGGCACAGCTAGGTGAGCCAAGGGCGCGGCTCGCATGGCAGATTTTGCAATTTTACCACAGCAAAGTGGCCTGAATTGGTAGACTTTTGGCGATCATTTTAATGCCTAAAAAAGGGCATCTCTCTGGTATTTTAGAGGATAGAAACATTATACATAGAGGAGTTTTAACCCTAATAGAGAGCACTTAGACACTTAGACACATCACACATCATAGTTCACACACTTTCACATATCTAGAGGGACGTAGGAGAAGGAAGCAAGAGTAGAGAAGCAACTCAATGGATTCGATGGTGCAAAGCAAGAAGACTTTATCAAGATACAAGGGAACTTTCAAGAAATCTATATGAGAATGAGTTTTCTTATTCTTTTCTTGTCTTTTGTTAATTTTATTCTTGTAACCATGAATTGAGTTGTTAAGATTTAGATGGATGAACCATGGACTATATTGTTATTGACTTTATTCTTGATTAATGAAAATCCCAACTTTATTCTTAGATTTATTCATGAGTTTAGTGCTGTTGAATTGGGATTTGGCGTCATCGTTCGATTCAATTCTTGATTTCATATGGGTAGATTGTGAAATCATCCATATGATAAGATCACTTCATGAATAATGAGGCTTGCATCGGTTACTAGAGATAGAACTACATGAGTCTTCCGGGTTAGATTCAAACCTAACCAAAATCATAAAATCCATAGAAATTAAATGCATCTTTTTGGGGTTTTAATTGAGATGAGATTCTAATTAATCAACCAAAGGGATAGCATTGTAATACTTGAGAAATATTATAACCTATTAAGGGATTTTAGGGTCTAAGTAATTGGGTTACTTATTAATCAAGCTATAGTCATAACATGCATAGTTTAAGAGGGATATTACATCTAGATTTCACCTCTACTATTTCTAATTTCCTCTATTGACCGTCTAGATTTTTATGTAGTTAGGTAGTTAATTTTAGTTAATTCATATTTCCATTAATTTCATCATTCATCTTGGATGGTTAGATAATAAAAAGAAAGTTAGTACTAATACTCGCATAGTCACTGTAGGATGACACTCGGTACTCACATACACTATACTATAGGAATAATAGGTGCACTTGCCTAAAGTATCCATAGTGTAGCTAAGTGGATATCAAATTTTTGGCACCACTGCCGAGGACTAGGATATTAGAAACACCGTATTTTTATTACTTTAACAATTTCTTTCTTTTTGTTTATTCTCAATTATTTCATTTATTTTTGTTTCTTGATTTTCCTTTATTTTTCTTGGTTAGTGTTTGTGAAGATCTCAATCCAACAACCTTTATTTGAAGATGGCGGATTACAACCATAATTGGGCCAATGAATGAGGTAATAACGAGAGTCTATAGGTATGGATAAATTTCATGCTCTCCAAAGGCCAATTGAGAATATTGTCAACAAGTATAATGAGCAGGTTGAAAGTAGTTTCTCTTATTCCCAAGGTAGTGTTATTATTTGTACCTATTGTGGAGGAAGCCATAATTCTTATCATTGTTTTAATTGTAGATAGGTACCCTATAATGACATTTACAAACATCTACCTTTTTATGACCCCTATCCCAATGTGTATAATTCAGAGTGGTGGGATATCTATCTTGGGGATGGGAGGAGCAAGAGAGCCAACCACCACCTACTTGGGAATTAGCCAATGAGAGAGTGGAAGATTAGAGGTTTCAATCATATCCTTCCCCTATAGAATATGAATTTGAGTTAGAATTGGCCATTGTAAATTTCATTAATGCAATCAAATGATAGGATGGACAAATTAGAGGCTAAAATTGAGAAACGAGGGATCGACTTGTTGCTATCACTAAACCCTTCAGAATTCTATAGGTCAAATCACTGAAGCAATTAATGCTAGAAACTAATTTGGTTTATCAAGTGACATTGAATTAGATAGTGAACAAGTGGATGTGATGGACATTTGTAATAGTGAGCAATTGAGCATACCTCCAATGGATGTAAAAAGAGAAGAACATGAGCGAGCTAAAGAAAAAGAAAGTGAGGTAGAATTTGAAAGTGAGGAAGAGATATTAAGTGAATTGGATAAATTAGGAGAATTCTCACTTCCAATTTCTAGTTCCATTCCGCAGCAGGCACCTCATGCATATAATTTTAAGCCTCTATATGTAAGTCTTCTTTGTGGTAATAATATTTTGCAAGTTTCTTATTACTATAGATCCCTTGATGATGTCATGTTATGTAAAAAGAAACCAGAAGAATATGAGAGCAAGAACACATTGGAAGAGTACACCACTATCCATTGTGCATTGCTACCGCCAAAGCCAAAGGATTTTTGGTTGCAAGGTGGTGAAGAAGATGATACTTCAAAAGTTGAGATCCTAAGGCTCAAGAAGAAAAAAGAGAGGGCAGAAGAAATTTTTTCATTAGGGAGTTACTTGATGAAACCTTGAGAACATCGAGCTAAAGATGTTAAACAAGCACTTGTTTGGAGGCACCCAACTTTTACTTCCATATTTTAGTATTTTTAATTGTTCTTAATTTAAGTAGAATTATTTTAATTAGTGTGTTTTATTTGTGTTTTGTAGACCTCAAGAAAGAAGGTGAAACTCACAACCATTGCAGCGGAAAAATAATCGAGCAAGAGAGGGTTTTCATTTAATTTGTATTTCATTGCTTATCTTGTGTGATTTTAGTGTTAAAATTCCTTTTTTTGCTATATTTTGAAGTGCATAGGTTGTTTAGGAATTGGTTTTTATATTTGAAGTAGAAGACTAGGGGTGGAAAATGAGAAGAATTGAAAAATCGATTGAATTTTGGAGGAAAGCCACGGCTTGAATTGTGGGTGAACCACCTGTGGTTCCTTGTAGCGGATCAAAGGCTATAAGCGAGCCACGAGCCCGCAACTCGCAGATAGATTCACAAAAAAATTGAGTCGTGCCTTGAGACGCGAATAGGTAGAAGCCCGTGGCTAACCCCAAACAAGGCTAAAAATTTATGGTGCTGCGGTCCCCTTTCGTCACTTTTCCTCCCCAAATTTCTTCCTCCTCCCAAACCCTTATGTCCCTACTTCTTAATCCTCAATCCCACCCTAATCCCATATCGAATTCACTTTACCCACACATTAGTAACATCATTTAAAGCAACATACTTAATTTTTGTGGCTTAAAATTGCATCTTTTGGTGGGTTTTTATCCCTATCCGAACCTGGCTTCAAAATTTGGGAATTTTGCTAGGTGCATTTTTAGATTGAGCTGGTAGGCTCTTCACTACATCATTTACTCACCTAAAGCATATTTTTGGTAAAATTCTTGTATGTCAATGGTTATTTAGTTTATTTTGCTATGAATTTTTCTTGGTGAAATATATGACAATGTTGTGAATTCTTGGCATGTTTTGGTCTTTTATTGGTGTTCCTTGAATCATTAGAGCATGATTGTAGCATGGATTTTGTAATCTATGGTCTAATTTTGTAATTTGAATTCTCAATTGTACCTAATTGTATTCTTGGGTAATTTAGTTGTTTGATGAAATTCATGTCAATTTGGGGTGAATTGTTTTTAAGTTGTTGTTTATAAGCTTTATTTAGCATATCCATGGTGTAGATTAAGCATAATGTGGACTACATTGTGTAGATTATGATTAATATATCTTGATTGTGGTCATTTTTTCTACACTTGTTTGGAGAAACTCATGAAAATTTTGGTGATTTTTAGATGTAATTGGATCCTATTACGCTTGCCTAATAGTTGAATTAGAACTTTTTGGGGATTAATGGCTATTTTGATTATTAGAAGTCCTAATCAGAGTATTTAAGTGTTAGAGTTCAATTCTATGCATTCTTTGTGAGTTGTGGGGTCAATATGATTTATGAGCTACTTCTTAGTTGGTGGTAGTTCACGTTTTGCTAATTGTTGTAGTAGACTTTTGTGAGACCACATTTTTGCTTGTTAGGTTACCATTTGAGGAGGAATTGCTGATTGTGAGTTTATGTTATATCAAAATATAGCAAGAAATCCACTAAAAATCACATAAACAAGTAGTAAAATTTAGGGTAAATTACTATTCAGCCTCCTGTGATATCGTCTTTGACCACATAACCCCCCTATGGTTTCAACATGACCACATAACCCCCTTGTGGTTTTATGAAAAGTGGAAAATGACATAATATTCCCCACTAGGCATGTTTAATCCACTTGCCATTAGGAATATTTCGCATCAGGAAAAGGAAATTTGGAATATTTCGAGAATATTCTGTGACCATGCAAGGGTTCCGTCCATTTTTCACTTTTCATAAAACCACAGGAGGGTTATGTGGTCATATTGAAACCATAGGGGTGTCATGTGGTCGAAGGTAATACCACAGGGAGTTCATAGTAATTTGCCCTAAAATTTATAACCAAATATTGTTTTTGCAAGTGCACGGGTCAATTGTAGTTGTGACGAGTATTACGGTCAATCCCACGAGAAAATAAGAACTAGCAACTACCAAAGCTACTAACTTGCTTTATTGTCTAAACAATCAAACTTTGGGAGGTGAAAATGGTAGAAAAATCAAACTCAAGTAAACAAACAATGAAGAAACCAGTTAAACAAAGTTGACCAGGCTGAAGAATCCACCAAATATGAAAGTTTAGCTTATGACCATGATGATTTGTATTCATGTTTAGGATTCAATCCCATTTGTACTTCAAATTAGATCTCTCTATGAATGGAAGACTACTATTAAATAAGCTTTCCTACTCTCGTTGTAAAGTGTTGCAAGCATTAGTTCATTAAAATCATGAATTGTGGCCTTAAGCCTTAACCTGCCTATGTAAATCACTACTCTCATGAGATTCAACATAAGCTCCATTTACTCTTTCCATTGTTAAGTGCAATCTCAGTCAATTAACGACTAAGATGACCAGAAGTTGGTAGCTAAGCAACAACAAGTGTTAAACCAAGTAAATGAATAAACAAGAATAGCTTGGTCATAAACTAATTCAAAACATATTAAAGTTTCATCTTAAACCTAGTTGGAATCAACTTAGTTCAACATAGTAGAGGTAATATTAAGCACATAAATGAATGCAAACAAGCATGCATGAATGAAAATAAAAGGAATAAGGTTAGAGATACTCATTTTGAAGATGAACTTTGCTCCAAAATTTGTCCTTGTATTTCATCAAACATGTTTAATACAAAGCAGTTCCTTCAAAGTCTTGTTACAAGAATATGACTTTGCCTCTTACAAAAGTAAGAAAGAAAATATATTCTAAGTATTCATAAGGAGTGCTCCTCCTACCAAGTTATAGTTCAAGCTTAAACAAAGCCTAAACCAAGCATAAAACTAAGCATGTACAAAGGCATCTATTTATAGGAAAAACCCTAACTCGTATCACTTTCCAAGTTGAAGATGAAATGCTGAAATTTGATTCCAAATCTTGAAAAATCGTGCCTTGAATTTTGAAATATTCTTCTAGGCTAGTGCAGAAGTAGCTGGACATTGGAATTATCTACGAAAGTTGTGTGAACAAGCTGCAAATTGGAGAGAGCCAAAATATGCAAGTTGCTTTTGATCCGTGAGTGGGATCCACAGGTAACCAACCCACGGATTGGACCCGCGGATCACTCTTTTCTTTCAATTTTGCCCTTTTCAAAATTTAGTTATTCCTTCTATGCCCCTGAGACATTTTTCCACCATTTGAACCATAATTCGCATGGTAGACTTGATGATAAAATGGTGCAATTTGAATCAACTTTCAATTTGATAATCCTTGAGCTTCAATTAGTCTAAAATGTATTTAATCATCATTTTCATGCAAACTATGAATTTTGCCTCAAAACTCTAATTTTCAATTTAGAAATCCTAATTTTTGAACAATCCTTGTTTTGATGGAAAATAATAAAATTGAGCCATTTTCATGCCAAAAATACTAAAAATACACTAAAATCATCTATAAAGTACTATATTACAATAGGTAAAGTTATTACTTATCAAACTCCCCCACACTTGAATCATTGCTTGTCCTCAAGCAATTGAAAAATGTGAGATCAACTGTGATTCAAGTAATGAAATAAGAAATGCCACATTGTTGAATGTCATTCTACAAGATGAAGCAAATAGGCATTATGCGATTCTTTGTTAAATTTTCAATACTCGTCATCTCAAGTAAAAGGGAAGTAATTATACCAAGATTAAAGCTAGTTAGACAAAATTTCAATACCTTACAAAATTTTACAAGAAAATAAATCATACGGTCAATCAAAATACATCACATGTCTATGATCATTTTATTTCACTTGAGTAAAATTTAGCAAACTAATTACTCAAAATAAGAATGCCTTTTGACGCGAAAACTGACATTGGCTAATGGAGGTTCTCGGTTACTCAGCACCTCAATATTAAGCAAATAGCAAAAATCATATTTGAGAAGTAAAATTGACTTTTTACGCAAAGATTGACATTCGACCGAATGAAGATCTCTGGTTACTCAACAATTTGCTCACTCAATTTACTACGCAATACTCATAATTCATGCACCGTTTTACATGAAAGTCGACATTTTTAGATGAAGACCCCCGGTTACTAAGTACAAGAACCATTGGAGTAGAAAATGCTACTTCACTCTTTTTTATTTTTGTAGTAGAAGCATCCCTTATTGCAAGTACTAAACCATAGATTACATGCTTGAACTAATTGACCATAATCACCATTTAACATGTAAAATTAAGTAAAGAAGAGAAATTTAATCAAACATACCAAATCAAGACATAATTACAACCATGTTACAAGATATACTTTCTTAAAAACAAATCTCCTAATCAATTAATAACTATTTTTTTCATATGGTTGTAGAATGCATTCAATCCAAGTTGCATAAATTGATTCAAAAAGTAAAGGAATTCAACACGTTCATGGTATAAAAGCATGATAAAGAAGCAATTTTTCAAAAATTTTGACCATGATGCGGACATCAAAACCTCTCAAAGAGCTCAATGTGATCAAGTTTGGACCTCATTTGATTCATTGACAAAAGGCCGAATTATGAGGAACGAGACTTTATCTCAAGTGATGATTTGTGATCGATTCAACAATGGAACCAATGGAGCTCATGAAAACCAAAAGAAAGATGAAAATAATTCATCAAAGAGATCTCAAATTATGGAGTTCAAAGTGTTGTTTCCAGTCTTAGCTCAAATGAAGCAAATTCAACTTGGAACAATCCAAAACAATGAAAAAAGGGAGAAGAAGAGGTTTCGGCAGCAATGATATGCTTTGGTTTTTTGATGATATCTTGAGCTACAAAAATTGTATTGAGATGATTCTTGAAGTTTTTTGAAGCTAAGAATATTCTCTACAATTCTTATGGAGACCATAAAGTCCAGTTCAGGTGCCTTCATATCCAAAAATCCAGATGATTGAAGTATGTCTTCCCAGTGAAGCTTGTCTAACCAGTTCTTAGTATTTTGAGCATAACTTTACTTCTAGACCTTCAAATGACCTGATTCTTGTGCCACTGGAAAGCTAACTCAAAGAGCTACAATGCATAAGAACTGATTCAGCTTCTTCATTGAGTTTTAGGGCTTGAAATCAGATCCGTGGGTCAGGATCTGCAGATCATGACCCACAGATCAACTTTTGGGAGCATCGGACGATGCGTGTGTAAGGTAATAAGGGGAGTAACGCAGCGGAAAATTTAAAAATTTATTACCTTAGCCATGGATCTCTTTGATGCTAATCTATACGATTAAAGGGTGTTTAGCACAAATACCTCAAGCATAGAAGGTTTCTATGCTTCAAAGGGCAAGATCCTATTTGATGAAGGTGTTGATCTACCATGAAAAGCCCTCCAAGTGTAGAGCCTCCAACGGTATCCACACGAACATGATCTTTAGGAACCTTTGGGCTTGCTTGCCTTGCCTTTTGAGTGCTAGCTCCCTTGAATATCATGAAGAACACAAGAACAAGAAGAGGAGGAAGACAAAACCCTAACCCTTAGGGAGAAGAGGGTGTGGCAGTTTTTCTTGGGAGAAAACACGCCTCTCTCAATTTTTCTCTCTCTAAATTTTATCTTGTGTTTCATCAATCATTCCAAGAGTCAAGGCATGGACTTATTTATAGATGTAGTATCCTAGTCTTTAAGGAAACAAGAGCAATTGGAAACCAAGAAGGTTTAGGAAGCTTGCCTTAAGCTAATCCTATTCCTTTAGGAAACCAATTCCAAAAGGAAACCAAATAGCTTCTTAATTCCTTTTAGGAAACTAATTTCCATCAAGACTTAGAATATTTATAATTAAGTCCTTTAAGTTAATTTATCACATAAATTAACCCCATAAGTATCTTATACTTATCTTAATAACAATTTAACCCAAAGACCATGTTCTTATTGTGTGTGACCCATTAGGTTCCATTCACGTTGGCAATAAGTACAAATTATAACTCATTAATTAATTAATTAAGAGCCAGATAAATTAACACTTTAATTTATCATTAATTCACTAATTAATTAATTTGCACTTATAGATCATGAGTGGCGTCTAGCAATGCATCATGACCACCCAAGTGAATAGGAAAGTCATATGGTAGACTACACCTATCAATGACAATGTTACCGTGTAATTAATATCCTTTCACCACACTATATCCCAATTAGTCTAAGAGTGTAGTGCGCACTCTTTAAATGACTAATTAATGATTTCTTGTTCCCGAAATATAACTTTCCATAAAAGTATAACCTTGAAACTCTTTCAAGTCATACTTTCACTTTTGCGCAAAAGATTCTTTAAGTCATATTTCAACAAGTGGCCAATCCGGGATATACTCTCCTATAATAAGGAGTGGTGAATTCTATATCGATTACTCACTATCCTTCCATGCTTCATACTATACCCAATCTCTACCGTATGGGCTACTCTTTTACGAGCACCGAGCAATAGAGTCAAAGCATAGCAATCCACACTCAAGATACCATGGTAATCTCAAGTCTAAGGATCACTTACACCATTGCCATTAAGAGTATAATTCATTAGCACTATGAATAGTAACTCTTGGCGGATCAATCCAATGAACTTGTTCTCTAACAAGCATCCACATACCAGCTTAAGTGTCGCACACCATAGTTGACGAGATCAACTACTACTTACCCTAAGTAGAGGCAAAGTATGTGCTAGTCTTCCCATATTAATGATGTCCAATCTCATTAATACTATGACTAGGGATATTTAAGAATATAACTTTATGTGTAATAAGAGTCTCATCATTGTAACTCTTACAATCTCTTATACACAGTTAATATTCTATGGACTTTATCAAATAAACAAGTAATATTAATAACAAGTATTAAATGACAAAGAAAATGCCACATATATAAGTATAACACGAAATAAGCGTAATAAAAATCTCAAAAACCAACTTGGTTTTAGAGCATACACTAACAGCGTGAGCGCAGAGATCCGCGGCACTGTTCATCCACGAATCAAGTACAATCAAAGGCGGTGAAGATATTTTGACCAGAATTTTTGTGCCTAATTCCTATACTTTTTGGTCATTTGTTGAAGTAGGATTTCAATGTAATTGTAGGGTATAAATACCTAGCTTTTGTAATACTATTCATAGAATTTGGAAGATTAATTCAAGAAATTGAGAGTGTTCTCTCTCTCGGCTTCAAGCCACCCATTTCACCTTTGTCTTCAACACTTTGTGGTGTGTCCCAAGTGTTTAGGCAAGCCTTCGTTCAACCTTGTGGTTTGTCCCAAAAGGTTGATTCAAAGTTTCACAACTTGAGCTTCCTTTGTAGTTTGTCTCAAGGGATTTCAAGGCCTTGAGGATCCTTTTGAGTTTGTCTCAAGGGTTTTCAAGTAGGCTTATCATCCAAGAATCAAGCTTAGTTGTGGTGCCTTTTGGAACCTAAGACCTCAAGCTAGATCCTGGTTGTGCGTTCTCGTATTAGACCACATTTTACTAAAACAATGTCTTAACACAACTATTCCAAAACCAAACTAAACATATTCTCTATACCTTCCCCCCACACATAAAATGATACATTGTCCTCCATTTGTAAAGAAAAAGTAAGTAAGATAATGTAAATGAGAAAACTCCCCTTGTATGGCCGATGAGTCCTTAAGATGATATTGTTGTTGTCCTTGAAGCCCATTGGCCTTTGTGAAGTTCCTTTTTGCAATGCTTCACCATGTCTTCATTTGATCCATTCTTGCTCACAACCTTTGTTTTAAAGCTTAGAAAACCTCAAATGCTATGTTAGATCATATATAATTAGCTATTGGAGCATAAAAATAGCATAACTTGCTTAAAAGCCTTTGATTTCCTCCACAATTTATTGTTGCAATGTAGCTCCAAGAGGATGAAATTTTGATGCACAAGTGATGCGAACAAAGTGTAATGTGTTGTGATGAAGTGATATGCAATTGAAAATTGTGTTAAAATGCCTCAAATCAAAATTTCATACTTTTGAATTAATGAAATGAAACATGAAATGCAATCCATTTGAATATGTTAAAGTGTTTATTTCATGTTCACAAAGTTACTAAACAAACCTGCAAAGACAGCCATTAAACCTCCAAACAAGATTGATCAAAATCAACCAAAATGCTCCAAAAATATGCAGGATCCATGGGTCAATCTAACCCGCTGATAGGCCCCAGAAGTTGCAGCAATTGTTGCTGCAATTTTCTGCTCCAGGCTGATTTTTCAGCCATTTTGGTCAATGATTTCTACCATTTGAACCTCAAGTTTTGGGCAAACAACTTTATGATTATGTAACCATGTCAAAAAACTTTGAAATCATGCTTTAAACTGGTCCTAAACATCAACACAAATGAAATGAGAATTGATCAAAGTTGCTTTCCCGGAAAACTTGCAACTTTGAAATTCAAGATGAACTTGAAATTCAAATTTACTCTTTCATGTTTTTCACCAATTCAACACTTCAAACATGTTTCCCATGTTAAAAGAAAGTTGTTAACATGATTTTTAGGCATAAAAAACATGTAAATTCCAAAGTTAGAACCAAAATTATAAAGAATCTCATATGATGACTAGTAACCAAATGAATAGTTACCTTTTTCCTTCAGTTCCCAAATTTGATTCTTTGCATGATTCTAAACTCAAAAACACTTAGAAAAAGTTTCAAATGATAACACAAAGTTTTTCAAAACCAATTTATGTATCAAAAGTCCATGGATTACCTAATGAGATTCAAATTGCCGAATGAAACTTAGCTCATGAATAGTAAACTGATAGAATAGTAACTTTGAAACTCAATGCTTAATATTAGTTTCCTAGTTCATTTAAACCACAAAACAACTTCAAACACATTTCAAATGATGAAACTAAGATGTATAAACCAAATGCACCTTCAAAACACAAGAGATATGCAAAATAGGTATTCAACATCCTTGCAAAAAAAAAAAAACCCTCAAAGATTGCATACAATGCTTCGTGTTCAAATTCATTTGACTTAACTAAATAAACACACAAAACAACATAAATCAAACCAAAACTACTTAAAATACCAAAAATATTGGATTGCCTCCCAACAAGTGTTTCATTCAAAGTCTAGAATTAGACTTTTCTCCAATCTTCTCACGTAATTGGAGTGTCCCACAAAGGATGTAATAAACCTTTGGTGTTTAATTGATTGAGTAGGTAAAGGTGCAAGTAACGGTGCATCCTTTGCCTCAAAATAAGTGCTCCCATGTTCATGGTCCATTGTACCACTTTGCCTACATCAAGGAAACACTTCAAAAGATTTTCATATCCAAGATTGGCTATGCCTCCATGAACACTAGACTTGTATTCATTATAAGGCCAATAACTGTTCCAAAAGGAATTGCCTTCCATGTGTTCGATGAAATGCTTGAATCACCTTTAGCTTGTTTTCACCTTCTTTCACCCTTGATTCAAAAGGTACCAACAAAACACCAAACACAAGATTTCAAAAAAAGAAAAATAAAAACGTCTAGACTAATAAAACATGTATTTGCCTTAATATTGCCAAAGTTTCTTTATTTTCCAGGCAACAGCGCCAAAAACTTGATTGTGAGTTTAGGCTATATCAAAATGTAGCAAGAAATCCACTTAAAATCACACAAGCAAGTAAAAAAAATTATAAGCTAATATTCTTTCCGCAAGTGCATGAGTCAATTGTAGTTGTGATGAGTATTAGAGTTGATCCCACAAGGAAACAAGAAATAGCAACTATCAAAGCTACTAACTTGCTTTGTTATCTAAACAATCAAACTTTGGGAGGTGAAAATGGTAGGAAAATCAAATTCAAGTAAACAAACAATGAAGAAACTAGTTAAACAAAGTTGACCAGGCTTAAGAATCCACCAAATATGAAAGTTTAGCTTATGACCGTGATAATTTTTATTCATATCTAGGATTCAATTCTATTTGTACTCCAAACTAGATCTCTATATTAATAGAAGACTACTAATACATGAGCTTTCCTACTCTTGTGGTAAAGTTGTGCATGCATTAGTTCATTAAAATCATGAATTATAGCCTGATAAGTGCTAAAGTGAACTAGTTTTTTAGGTTAGATTTTTAGGGTTTTTCATGAGTTTTCTCTATTTCTTAGCTATTTCTTCTCTTTTATGATTTTAATGCCAAATTGTGTAAATGTATGATTTAAAAGTGTTTTTACACCATTTTGTAGGGTTTTGATAGCTTCAACTCGATTTCAATTGATTGGAGTGCATTAAAGAAATAGGCGAAGAAGAATTGGAATGGAAACAGTTTGGCAGCTTGGACATATTTCAGTGTTTTGGTCATATCTAGAGCTAGAGACATTGGATTGAGATGAATCTTGAAGTATTTTGAAGCTAAGACAATTTTCTACAATTCATACGAAGACATCAAAGTCCAGTTCTCACGTTTCAATGGTCAAAATCCCAAGTTACTGAAGCACATTTGCACTGCAAGGCTATTCCGACCAGTTCTTAGTATTTTGAGAAAAGCTAATTCGGCTGTCTTGGAGGTCAAATCTGACGTAGACAAACCGTGTGACAACCCGCGCGCGATTTGTGTTGCGGTTTCCATTCAGAAGTTAAGTGAACAACCCTGCGCGACAACCCGCGCGCAGTTTATGCCGCGGTTTCTTCACAGAATCTGCAGCGTATTTAGCAGCTAAACTGGCCATTTGACGAGAGGGAGAACCCTAACTCGGGAGAAAACACACACACGCCGCACACACCTCAAAAACACACATTTGGCACATCTAGAGTGATGTAGGGAGGAGAAAGCAAGAGTAGAGGGACAACTCAAGGGCTTCAATGGTGAAAGCAAGAAGAATTCATCAAGATGCAAGAGAGGATTCAAGAGGGTTGCATGAGAATGAGCTTTCTCTTTCTTTCTTGTCTTTTGTTAATTTTATTCTTGTAATTATGAATTGAGTTGTTTATGATTTAGATGGGATGAACCCTAGATTCTTATGTCTATGATTTTATTCTTGGTTTAATGAAAGACCCACTTTGTTCTTAGATTTATTCATGAGTTTATTTGTGTTTTGGATTGGGATTTGCATGCATCCTTCAATTCAAGTATTGATTTTGTATGGGTATATCGAGAGATTGCACATATGATTAGATCATTTCATGAATAGAGAGAACTTGAATGAATTGCTAGAGATAGAATTACATGAGTTCTTCCTAAGTTGAGTTTTAGGATTAAAGCTTAACCACAAATGGAGTCCATTGATTAGAAATTGCATCTTTTAGGGGTTTTAATTGAGAAGAGATTCCAATTAATCAACCGAGAAGGTAGGAATTGTTTCACTTGAGAAAGGGTATAATTCACATAAAGGACTCCAGGGTCTAAGTAATTGGGTTAATCATTAATCAAGTTAGAGTCTTGGCATGTTGGTTTAGGGGAATTCTTCATCTAAATTCACCTCTACTTTTGTTCATTCTCTCTACTAAATTCTATATTGTCATTTAGTTAGATAATTAGTTTTAGCTAATTTGTATTTTCATTTAATTCGTCATTCACTTTGTGAGGTTAGACAATAGAAAGAAGTTAGTACTAGTACTCACATAGTCCCTGAGGGATCGACACTCGGTACTCCTGTACACTATACTACTAGGAACGATAGGTGCACTTGCCTAAAGTATCCATAGTATAGCGAAACGGATATCATAGCCTTAAGCCTTAATCTACCTATATGAATCACTACTCTCGTGAGATTCAACATAAGTTCCATTTGCTCTTTCTATTGTTAAGTGCAATCTCTTTGTCAAATAATGACTAGGAAGACTTGAAATTAGTAGCTAAGCAACAACAAGTGTTAAACCAAGTCAATGAATAAACAATAATAGCTTGGTCATAAACTAATTCAAAACATATTAAAGTTTCATCTTAAACCTAGTTGGAATCAACTTAGTTCAATCTAGTAGAGATAATATTAAGCACATGCATGAATAAAACTAAATGGAATAAGGTTAGAGATGCTTATTTTGCGGATGAACTTTGCTCCAAAAATTGTCCTTGCATTTCATCAAACATGTTGAATACAAAGTAGTTCCCTCAAAGTGTTGATACAAGAATATGACTTGGCCTCTTGTAAAACTAAGAAAGAAAATCTATTCTAAGTATTCATAAGGAGTGCTCCTCCAACCAAGGTATAGTTCAAGGTTAAACAAACCTTCAACCAAGCATAAAACTAATTATGTACAAGTGGTCTCTGATAAGAGATAATTTTACCTGTTTTAGTATATATATTATTATGTGTTTTTAGTGTTTTTTTTATTATTTTTAACATAAATTTGGCTTAATTTGATTAAATTTCTTGCACTTAATGATTTTCCTAGAAACTAGAATTTTTACCCGTTTTTAGGGTTTTAAGGCTTAAATTCTATTTTTGAGCAAATTAATGCACAGTCTTTGTACAATATTGAAGGTTTTATACATTCAATCATAATTTGGATCAACAGGAGTAAAGGTCATCCCATTCTTAGTGGATTCAAGGATGACTGGATTAGGAGTTTCAATGGAACAACATTTACATTCAAATTTGGAGGATTGTTTTGCTCAACTTTTGAAACATTTTCATCAACAAATTTACCATGGAATTAAAGGATCAACATCACAAAAAGGTCTCAAGGGCATAAGAGGAATGACAACCAAAAAAGAAGGGCAAAAAAGCAATAGAAGTGAAGAATTGGAGAAAACTAGGGGTTGGCGACAATGACAAATTTAAGTATTTTGGCCATAACTTGATATAAAAATGTTGGATTGAAATGATTCTTATGTCATTTTAAATCTAAGAGAATACTCTACAAATCTTATGAAGATATCAAAATCCAGTTCTCAGATCTTCATAGCCAAAAAGTCAAATTATTGAAGAACAAATTCTCTCAATCATGTCTAAGTATTTTGGCCATATCTTTGCATCCGAAACTCGAAATGACCTAATTCTTGTGATGTTGGAAAGATAATTCAAAGAGATACAACTTTTAGATTTTGAGGAAAAGTAATTCATCCATCTTCAAGGAGCAATCTACGGATCAAGATCCGCAGACCAACAACCTGTGGATCATGCATGTCGACCAGAAAATGATGGCTTTAACTTGCAGCTTATCTTCCAGCCCCTTTTGATGACTTTTTGAAAATTCTTTGCACCTGCACTATCCAAGGAATCATTGAAAAATTCAATGAAAATCTTTTTGTGATTTCAAGACAAACTTTTCTTGCAAATTATCATGCAAGTTGTCTAGATGATTAGGATGAATTTGTCTATAAATAGAGAGCTCTTTTAAGACATTTGGAGCATGTCTTGAAGGAAGAAGCACTCCCAAGTAGGTTATAACAGTAGTTTTCTTTATAGTTTAGAAGAATTTTTATTATTTGTAAGAAAACTATTGGAGGATTCATGTGTATTAGTTCATATCAATGAGAAACAAAGCTTTGGAGCCATGTTCTACCAACAAATGAGCATTTATTACCTTAGCTCTTTAATTTCTTACTTGTTTATAAGTTGTTTCTACTACATGTTATTCATACAAGCTATGTTTAACTAAATTCATGTCTTAGAGTTAGATGAAGCTAATTATATAATTTGAATGTTATTATACTTGCTACAACTTGTGTTTTCTTGTTTATCTATCAAGGTTTAATATTGTAGTAGCTTGACCAACTATTGCAAATCATTTAGATGTTATTTGACATTAAGAAATGGTTATAACATTGGAAAATGGTAGATGAAGCCTATGTTGTATACACATGTAAATAGTGGTAGAGGTAGTTGGATTGAGATCGTTCAATACCACAATTCATGCATTTCTCCAAGGTTCATCATGGAAATAGTTGAACTCTAGTCAATTCTTGGTAAAAACAAGTCTTGATTTCATATGGAATTGCAATCCTAAGCAAGACAAGATTAATACAGCAAGGTGTTAATTCATTCAATCATATTAGTGACAATTAGTAGATTCTACACCCCAAAACTTGTGTTTGTGAATTTCTTCTAATTGTTTTACTTCAAGTAATTGAATTTTCTTACCTTACACTCCAACTATTTGATATTTTGTCTAGATAATAGAGTAAGTTAGTAGCTTTGGTACTTGCTAATTTTTGTTTCCTCGTGGGATCGACCTTAATACATCCCCTACTACAATTGACCCATGCATTTATGGAAAGGGGTATTAGGTTATAAATTTTATTACTTGTTTGTGTGAATTTTGCTTAATTTTGATAGTACATAAATCTCACAATCAGCCACTATTTATAGGAAAAACCCTAGCTCAAATCAATTTCCAAGTTGAAGATGAAATGATGAAATTTGATTCCAAATCTTAGAAAATCTTTCCTTGAACTTTGAAACATTCTTCTAGGGTAGTACAAAAGCAACTGGAGATTGGAATTATCTACAAAACTTGTGTGAACAAGTTGCAGATTGGAGAAAGTCGACATCTGCAAGTTGCCTTTGATACGCAGGTGAGCAACCCACCGATCACTCTTTTCTTCCAATTTTGCCCTTTTCAAAATTTAGTTATTCCGTCTATGCCCTTGATACCTTTTTCCACGATTTGAACTATAATTTGCTTGGTAGACTTGATGAAAAAATGGTGCAATTTGAATAAACTTTCAATTTGATAATCTTGTGCTTCAATTGGTCCAAAATATATTTAATCATCATTTTACTGTAAAATCAAATAACTTTGGGCATAAATTTGCTCAAAATAAGAATTTTGCCTCAAAATCCTAATTTTTGTTTTAAAAATCCTAATTTTGGAACAATTTTTGCTTTGATAAAAAAATAATAAAATTGTGCCATTTTTATATCAAAATTACTAAACAAATACTAAAAACATACTAAAATCATTTATAAAATACTATACTACAATAGGTAAAATTATTACTTATCAATTACCATTATTAAGTGAATTGCATTATGTTTCGTTGCTTATTGGCTTGATAACTTGCAATTTGTGCTTCTAGTGTCTTAATAGCGACTTACATGTATGTGTAGTTGTAGACACCAAATTTTGACACACCGTTTATTTTTCCCACATTAGGGATATTTTTTCTATTTTCGGGTTCAAATTTTTGATTTTTTTGAAGTAAACGGGCGAAGTTAACTATTTGAGAGGGTAAAACAGTAATTTCAACTGTAAATATTTTTTCATTAGTTTTGGGCATTTAAATTTATATTTTGTACTTTCATACATATTTTTAAATTTTTGTGATTTTTTTCGGTTTAACTGGCATTTTTCGATATTTCGCCAACATAGGGCAAAATAGTCATTTCACACCCCCGAATGCATTTTTCAACAATTTTAGTCCTAAATTCATTTTCTAGGGTTTTAAGCTTTTTTTAATTTTTGGCAACTTTTCGAGGTCAATAGATATTTTTTTGTGTATTTTGTTAGTACAAGGGCACAATAGTCACTTCACATCCAAAATGCATTTTTGTCAAATTGTGGGGTTTCTAAATTCATTTTTATATTTTTGAGCCTATTTCTAATTTTTGGTGATTTTTTGGGACCTTTTTTCATTTTTCTATAAATACTGTGTTTAGGGGTAAAACGGCAATTTTGCATAGAAATATATTTTTTCTTGCCTGAATTTCGCTAATGAATTTATTATTTGCATTTTTTGATTTTTTCACTTTTTGGGTGTTTTAGAAAAAATTATGACATTTTAGTTTTAATTTTACCAGAAACTATTTTTTAGGATAAAATGATAAATTTTATTACTAGGGGCGTTTTTGTCTTTTCTCCTTTTCTTGAAGGGTAAGACATTCTTGCACAATAAATAGCCTATTTTTAGGAAGAAAAATGAGAAGAAAAAAAAAGTCCTCAAAAACATACACGTTTATCCGAGAGAGATAAAAAACACACACATTACACACACTTAGTCATTTTTATTAAGAGCTATTGTTACTGTTCATCATCTTCGTCATCAACTAGTCTCCAACTTGAAAAGGTAATATCTTAATTAATTTTTTAATTTTTGATTCATTTTTCTTCCATTTTGCTATGAAAATTTGATTAAAAGTATAAGGAAACAAAACAAAAATCTAGAATTGTTTGTATTTTGGTTGGATTTTTCTGGGTTCTTGTTTTTTTTTTTTAATTTCTGGGTTTTGTTTCTCAATGATTCATCCCCTTCTCTACCACCGTGAACCACCTGAGTCCATCCACCCTCCTCCTATCTCCTCTCAACAACCGTCCACAGGCGTCATTCTTCATAACCCAAAACCACTACAAATCAATGCTCAACCACTGGCTTCACATCCATTTCAACCGAGCAAACTCAATCAAACAACCAACCTTCAACCACCACAGCTCCCTTACTCACCCAGAGTCCCCAATCACCACTAGGCCCATCACCACCAAGCCCATCACCACCACTATTGGCTAGGTTTTTCAGGCACCAAACAAAACCACCAAGAATCAAAATTGTCTGCTTTCTCCACCATTATCAACTTCACCAAAACTGCCACCTTAAGCCCAAAACCACAGCTAAAGAATCAGCCCAAATTCAACCATTGTATCACCTCCAATCACTTAATCCAGCCCTAAAACATCAGCCGACAAACTCCTCCCACCAATCGCTTCCAGTCATCACCTAGACTACTAAAGCTTCCCCTGTCTCCAACCTCATCACCGTCACCCTCTCAAGCATCCGAGAAACGCCAAAACGATAGCCATGACAACCTCGACCCATTTGCAAAATACAATCCACCATTTAAACAAAAATCACAAAACATCAACCGCTCCAGCCTTCACCGCCTGCAAGTCCCCACCACCTCCTCACAATTGCCCTCAATTCCCACAACCACCAGTGACATCATGCCATCTTTGCCAATTTCTCAAACCAACAAAAAGCCACACCACAACAGTTAACAAACCCTCACTGGTCGTCTCTCCTCCAGCACCATTGGTCCCCTGAATCCATCAAAAAAATCATCAATTATCCCAATACTAGCCCCACCACAACTGTCAACAACCTCACATGCCATCGAAACAACTACCATCAAAGCGGTTGCTCACCATTGCCACCGTGAACCCATCACCACCCTCACTCCCAAATAGCACCTCCATTACAGTTCTCAATCACCTCCAAAATTCCCAATTTCGGCTAAAATCCCAAAACCACCTCGACCACGTCTCTCTTTCCCTTGCTTCTAAAGGTAAGCTAACTGGAAAATAAAGTAAGACGAAGAGGGGAAGAGAGCTGGAGTAGATCGAAGGGGGAAAGAAGAGAGACCCGAGAGAAATAAAAGAGAGTGAGTACAGAGAGATAGCAGAGAATGGGAACAAACAAAGAAGGAGAGAAAATATAGAGGAAAAAGAGGGCTGGAAAGAAATTACAGAGAGAGGAAAATGAGTGATGAAGAGAAAGAGCGGAGCGAGAGGGAGAAAGAAAAGAGGGGGAGAGAGAGAGATGGGGGAAGAAGAAGAGAACAATGATAGGGAAAACATGTCTGATAAACGAAAGGGATTGGGAAAGAATGAATTTTGGTGAAATTTAAAGATTTTTGAGTTTATTAGTTAATGATTCAGTTTTAAAATTTATAGTTTGGTAGCCTTGGAATTTGATTTTCTTCTCATACCCCTGTGTGTTTTAATTTCTATATTTTTAGTTTTTGCTTATTATAGATTGACCCCTAGATTTTTTATTTCTTTCAATTGTGTCCTGATTAACTACAATTATGTCTTAATACTTCTGGAATTTATTACTTTGTTTCCTAATTTACTTTGATTTACGTCATTACCCCTTAGACTTGTGTAAATCTTTTAATTTTTGCCCTTTGATTAGTTGAATTTCCAATTCTACCTTTGAGCCCTTTAGAGAAATTTATTTAGTCCCTTTAGTTGTTAGATCTTACATTTTACCCCAGTTTGTTAATACTTATATATTTCAGTCTTTATTTCTTTATATCGAGGTACCTTGACTTTTTTTGTTAATTTTGATTAGTATGGGTACTGGGTCTTCAAAAAGGTATCCCTATTACTTGTTAATTTCTCTTTACGTGCTCTAATATGCTCCTATGTGATTTTCTATGCATTTTCTTCATGTGTTTCTTATTTTACATACTTTTTGTGTATTTATTTATTTTATGTTATTTAGTTTCAAATTTCATTATTTGGCAAAAATGTAATAGGTGGCTAGATTTTATTATTTTTTGCAAGATTTTGTATTTAGATAGCTAACGTAATAGTTAGATTACTTTCCTTTCGTATTTTTTACAAATATTTCTGAATTTAGATAGCAAGTGTAATAGATAGGTCATTTTTTATTTTATTTTTCCCCCTAAAATTGTAGCTGAATCCCCCTGGTATAACAGTTAGGGCCTATGTGCTTTTGTGTGCTTGCGCGCTTATGTGTTTTACCGCTTTCCTTAGGATTTTTGCCTCTAGATATCATGCTTATGTGTCATGTGCTCCTACGTGCTCTTATATATCTTTATATGCTTATTTGTTTTTGATTTATGTCTTCCTATGTAATCCTAATTTTGATGATAACAAACCTCATATTTGCTAATCATACTTGTTTAGTGTTATGGAAGGATTGGAACATGTATTGGAACATTTGGTGCAAATTAGAAGTGATCGGCCACCTAATCAAACGTCTCAAAATTGATTCTGCCGTCCGAAGTACGTTTGGACACTATTTCAAACGTCCTATCATCTATCCGAAAGTGTCCTAGAAATTCCAAAAACTTTCGGACACATGAAAACAAGGTTTCGGACGTCCGGTCATTCGTCCGACAAAGCCAAAAAAATTCCAAAAACCATTGAACACAAGTTCGGACATCCTTTCAGTTGTCCAGTAGAGAAGCAAAATTTCCAAAAACTTTTGGACGTCCTTTCGAACACTTCTTCAGACGTTCGACAACATCCCAGAAAAGCCAGTACCAATTGGATGATGGTTCGAACGATGAGCATCTCCTTCGGTCGTTCGAAAATGATAAGATCAATGTAGCAAAGAAGAGATCGAACGCTGGTTCGAACAACAACAGAACGTTTGACCGTCCGAACATCCCAACGGCTAATTTTCTTGCATTTAATGCATGACCGTTGAAGGGTAGTTGAAGGCCATTTAGTGTTGTAGTATAAAAGCTATGAAATCAAAATTAGCCACAACTGTTGTATTGGATATACAAAGGCATTAAGTAGCTATCTTGAGCAAGATAATCCGTACAATACTTGTAATAGTGCATTAGATTGTGAGTTCTTCTTTGTGAGTGTGATTCTTCATTTGTATAGTTGAAAGGTTAACAAGTATGCTATAAAATTTCTTAGCTCAACTAGAAGAGTGTCTAGGGTGAGTGAGAAGTGAGCCTTTCTTTGTACAAAGTGGTAGAGCTTCAATCTCAAGAGAAGGAACTCAAGTGTACTACAACTTCAAGTTTATTGAAACTAGGAAGTTTTTGTGGTTTGATACATTCATTCTCTCATTTATTTAATTTTAGCTTATTGTTACTCTTTGATAAGGTTGATTGTTATTCTTAACAACATATTTGATTATCTAGTCAACTTGGTAAATTTCTATTTTATCATATCTTGCTATAACCAAGTTAAGTTAAAAAAGGAACCTATTCACCTCCCCTCTTAGGTTGCACCAAGGCCCAACAATTGGTATCAGAGACTCCTTTTTTATAGCCTAACAAGCTAGGAATGATCCATGGCAACCTCTAACAATGCTTTGTTTCTAGAAGGCCAATCTATTACTCGACCTCCTATGTTCAATGGGGTAAATTACATTAGTTGGAGAGATAGAATGGAGATATTCTTGCAATCTATAGATATTGAAAATTGGTACATTGTGAATGAGGGACCGTATGAACCCTATGTTGATGATCCTATTACTGGTAGAAGGAGACCAAAGACCAAGCAAGAACTTACCCCTCTAGATAGAACAAACCTCACTCTAGATGCTAAAGCTGTGAATGTATTGTACAATACTTTAGATGCCAATGAATCTACAAGAGTGAAGGGATGTAAAATGGCAAAAGAAATTTGGGACAAATTGAATGAAATTCATGAGGGTAGTGATAGTGTCAAGGAACAAAAAAAAAGCCTTACTAGTCACCAAGTATGAATCTTTTAAGATAGAGCCTCATGAGAATGTAGGCAAAATATATTGCCGTTTCAATGATATTATCAAGGATCTTGAAGCTTTGCAAAAGGAATACACTTTGGGTGAAAAGAATAAAAAAATCTTGAATGCATTGCCTAAAGAGTAGGAAAGCAAAGTTACAGCTATAGAAGAAGCCAAAGACTTGAATTCTATTTCTATTGAATCTCTTATAAATTCTCTAACCTCGTTTGAATTAAAGTTGAAATCTCATGTTCAAGAGGAGGACGAGACAAAAGCCAAGAAGAACATGGCATTGAAGTCTTCACAAGAAGATGAAGACAACTTCTCCATTGACGACGAGGATATGGATGC
This sequence comes from Mitragyna speciosa, assembly GCA_024721245.1. Classification (NCBI taxonomy): domain Eukaryota; kingdom Viridiplantae; phylum Streptophyta; class Magnoliopsida; order Gentianales; family Rubiaceae; genus Mitragyna; species Mitragyna speciosa. Next base: position 11,103,286 of record CM045564.1, read on the forward strand.
GGATGATCATGACTTAGCTCTACTCACAAAGAGCTTCAAGAAATTCCTCACAAATAAAAGGAGATTTAGAAGAGGAGAATCAAACAACTTCAATCAATCAAGCTCCTCAAGAAAAAAAGGAAAGCAAGAGGCATCAAAGAAGCAAAATGATAAATGTTTTGAGTGTGGGCAACTTGGACACTACATGAACGAGTGCCCTTCAAAGAAGGAGGAGAAAAGAAATGAAGAAAAACAAGATTCAGCAACTTCCAACTTACATGGAATGAGTGCAACTCCGATGGGGAGATTGAGGAAGAAGAAGAAACCGCTCAAATGGCCTTCATGGCAATTGGTGACAATGACGTATCTTCAAGTCATTCATTGTAGATAAAAATGCATGTGATGTTTGTGATGATGAGGATGATGATCTTGAAAATTTTGTTTTCAAATAGCACTCAAGTTTGAAAGAATCATATCTTAGAAACAAAGAATTGAAGTTGAAAATTAACTCTTAATTATGTGAGAGTGCTAGACTTGTTCAAGAAAACAAAAGTCTAAGGTGTAAGAATGATGAGTTGAAGAAAAGCAAAGTTGCTATGACTTGGAATCTAGAGGATTTGAAAAAGAAATTAGATCAAAGATCTTCTTTTAATAACAAAATAAAGAGTGAACAAGAAAGTTTGAAGAAGAGAATGAGTGAACTTAGTGATTTTCTTAGAAAACAAAAACAAGAACTTTTAGAAAAGGAGATTATTAGGAGCATACTTGGTACAAATAGATTCATATTGTATAGAAAGAATAGAATTAGATTTATTAGACCCATGCATGTGAACAATGCTCATATTATGTGCAATTTTTGTTGTCAAGTAGGACATATGAAAAACAATTGTTATGTTAGGAGAAATATGAGACAAGATATGAAAACTATGTGGATTGTTAAGGATTGTGCTAACTCTTATGGACCCAAAACTTAAAAAAGGGTACCAAATGTTATTTTTGAATTCTTTTGTGTAGGTTTTCTTCAAAAATACCACCAAAGAGTCGAAGTGGTTCATTGATAGTGGATGTTCAAGACACATGACCGTAGACTCATCATTGTTTGCCAAGCTAAAGTAAAAGAGTAGCGGAAAAGTCAACTTTGGAGACGACATGAAGGCTCAAACCATTGGAGTAGGTGACATAGGTAACAATGATGAAACCTTTATTCAAAATGTATTACTTGTTGACAATCTTAGTTATAACTTGTTGAGTGTTAGTCAATTGTGTGATAGAGATTTATTTGTATTATTCAAAAAGCATGAATGTTTGGTGCTTGACTCTTGTTATAACATAGTTTTTAGAGGTGAGAGGCACAATGACATTTATGTAGTCTATCTAGATAGAATAGATACTAATAGGATTAGATGTCTTAAGGCTACTAGTGATGATCCTTGGCTTTGGCATAGAAGACATTGTCATTTTAATATGGGTTTGTTGAGTGAGTTATCTAGGAAAGAACTTGTCAACGGCTTCTTAAAATTAAATTTGAAAAAGACAAGATTTGTAATGCTTGTCAATTTGGAAAACAAACCAAGGTCTCTTTTAAACCAAAAACTTGTGTTTTTACTAGAAAACCTTTGGAGCTTTTACATTTAGACTTATTTGGTCCTACCCAAGTAGCAAGCCTTGGGGGAAAAAGATATGCTTTTGTTATTGTAGATGATTTTTCAAGATACACTTGGGGGCTATTTCTTGCACACAAGGATGAGGGTTTTAAAAATTTTGTTTTATTATTTTCAAAAGTTCAAAACTTGTTAAACTTGACCATTGTGAAAATTAGAAGTGATAATGGAACCGAGTTTAAATATTGCGGCTTTTGGAATTTTTTGTGATCCCAATGGTATTACACATGAATTTTCTATCACATGAGTTCCTCAACAAAATGGTGTTGTTGAAAGAAAAATAGAACTCTTCAAGAAGCCGCTAGAACTATGATAAATGAATGTGATTTACCAAAGTACTTTTGGGCCAAAGTGATCAATACGGCTTGCTATATAATGAATAGAGTTTTATTAAGACCCATTTTAAGCAAAACTTCTTATGAACTCTTTTTTAATAAAAAGCCAATTGTTGGATATTTTAAAGTTTTTGGATGCAAATGTTTTATTTTGAATATCAAGGAACATCTTGGCAAGTTTGATGAGAAAACGGATGAAGGCATCTTCCTGGGATATGCTAGTGATAAAAGAGCCTATAGAGTGTACAATAGGAGAACTTTAGTCGTAGAAGAGGCTATTCATGTTACTTTTGATGAATTACATGATGTTGTTACAAAGGATATTAGTGAAGATGATGATATGTGTGTTCAACAAAAATTGTAAAATCTTAGTATTCAAGAAGGTGATGGTGCACATAAGGAAGTGATTAATTCTAGTGAAAGTATAGTTGATGAAAAGAAAGACGATGAGAATACCAAGGACTTACCCAAAGCTTGGAGATTTGCACCTAATCATCCTAAGGAACTCATCATAGATGATCCTTCCGAAAGGGTTAGGACTAGATCCTCTACTAGACTTTTAGTAGACAACTTTGCGCTATTATCCCAACTTGAGCCAAAGAATGCTGAAGATGCTTTAAAAGATGATTTTTGGATAATAGCTATGCAAGAGGAATTGAATCAATTTGAGAGTAGCAAAGTATGGACTTTGGTAGAGAGACCATTAGAACACCCGGTTATAGGCATAAAATGGATTTTTAGGAAACAGTTGAATGATAAAGATGAAATAGTGAGAAATAAAGCAAGGTTAGTTGCCAAAGGTTATGCTCAAGAAGAAGGAATTGATTTTGATGAAACCTTTGCATCGGTTGCTAGGCTTGAATCTGTAAGGATGCTACTTGTGTATGCATGTTTTAAAATTTTCAAGTTATTTCAAATGGATGTGAAAAGTGCCTTTTTAAATGGTTTTATTGAGCAAGAAGTATATGTTGAACAACCTCCCGGTTTTGAACATGAAAGCTTTACAAATCATGTTTTCAAACTTTCTAAAGCTTTATATGGATTAAAACAAGCTCTTAGAGCTTGGTATGAGAGGTTGAGCAATTTTTTGATTGATACTGGTTTTAAAAGGCAATAGGTAGACACCACACTTTTCACAAAACATCATGCAAATAAACTCCTCGTTGTTTAAGTGCATGTTGATGATATTATTTTTGGTGCTACAAATGAAAATCTTTGCAAAGAATTTTCACTTATGATGCAAAATGAATTTGAAATGTGCATGATAGGAGAGGTAAAATTTTTTCTTGGTCTTCAAATTCATCAATTGAAAAATGGAATTTTTATAAATCAAACCAAATATGAAAAGGAGTTACTTAAAAGATTTGGTATGGAGAATTCAAAGGAAGTAGGCACTCCTATTTGCACTTCCACTAAGTTAGATAAAGATGAAGAAGGCAATAAGATAGATGAAAAAGGTTATAGAGATATGATTGGTAGTTTGCTTTATCTTACCGCTAGTAGACTCGATATTATGTTTACCGTTTGACTTTGTGCAAGATTTCAATCTTGTCCTAGGGAGTCTCATTTACAAGCCATCAAACGGATTCTTAAGTACCTCAAAGGTACGTTAGATTTTGGACTTTGGTATCCTAGAACTCATATTTTTTATCTTGTGGGGTATTCCAATGCTAACTTTGCTAGATGTAAAATAAATAGAAAAAGCACAAGTGAGGCTTGTCATCTTCTAGGAAAATGCTTGGTATCTTGGTTTAGCAAGAAACAAAGTTCTATTTCTTTGTTCACAGCGGAGGCCGAGTACATTGCTGCAGGTGCATGTTGTGCTCAGTTACTTTAGATGAAACACACGCTTCTAGATTTTGGTTTGCATTTTCAAAGTGTGCCTATCAAGTGTGACAATACTAGTGCCATCAACTTATCCAAGAATCCCATTCAGCATTCTAGAACCAAACATATTGATATCAAACATCATTTCATCAGAGATTTGGTTCAAAAAGGTGAGATTAGTGTTGATTATGTAAACACAAGTGATCAGTTAGTGTAGATATCAAATTTTGACACACCATTTATTTTCAAACATTGGGGGGCATGTTTGCATTTTTTGGGCCAAATTTTAATTTTTCAATAATCTGGGAGGCAAAATAGTAATTTTATCTGTAAATATTTTTCCATCAACTTTTGGGAGTTTTAAATTCATATTTTTACTTTCATGTGAATTTATTATTTTTTATGATTTTTCTGAATTTAATTGGTATTCTTTTATATTTTTACCAGCATAAGGGCAAAATCATCATTTTATAGTTTAAATTCACTTTTTTGCCAATTTTGAGTCATAAATGCATTTCCTAGGGTTTTAAGCTTATTTTAATTTTAGGTAATTTTTCAAGATCAATAGCTATTTTTTTGTGAATTTTCATTGTCTAAGGGAAAAATCGTCATTTTATAGTTAAAATTCATTTTTTGTCAAATTTTGAGTCATAAAGGCATTTTGTAGTGTTTTAAGCTTATTTTTAATTTTTGGTAATTTTTTGAGGCTAATAGCCATTTTTTGTGTATTTTCATTATCCAGGGACAAAATCGTCATTTCACACCCCGAACGCATTTTTATCAGCTTTAAGCTCTAGCTTTTATTTTTGAAATCTACTTTGAATTATTTTTGAAAATTTTAGAGATTGCTGTCATTTCTTTGTATTAATTTTTTATTTTTGGGTTTAAAAAATATTTTTTAAATAAAATTAGTATTTTTTATTACCGGTGGCGTTTTTGTTATTTTATAGCATTCTTGGTCAACAAGACAAATCGCCTATAAATACCCCTTTAATTAGCAAAAAGCTAAAGGGAAAAAAATCAAAAACCCTAAAAATACTTTTAGTTTTATGCTTTAAAGATAAAAAACACACATATTCACACACAATAAACACACACTTGTCGTCACTTTCATCTTTGGAAATCACTGTTCATCGCCTTCAAGAAGGTCGCCAGTATTCATCAGATCAGTTTTTCAGAATTAAAAAGGTAAGTTCTTAGGTATATTTGATATGTTTTTATTCACTTTTCTACCTTTCTTATGTGAATTTTGATTAATTGTATGTTTTAATCTGGAATTTTTAGTTGAGCTTTTTGAAGGTTTGTTTTGTTTCTAGGTTCAATTTCTTCTCTCTCTCCTTCTTCTCCCATCGTCTCCCTCTCCCTCTTCTTCTACCACCATTGTCACTCCCCTGAACCACCAGAAACCATTTTTTCACAGCTACAACCAAGTCCCACAAATCACCATCTGTAGCAGCCCCACCTTACCCAGAGGCGCACCAAAGGGCTTAGCGGACTGCCTGCCTAGCTCTCGCCAGGTCTCGATTCACGCACTCACGCAAACGACCGAGCGTACTTAACTTAAAATAAAATAAACTAAAATAAAATACACTCTTCTTATTTAACTGAAAGGTACAAGTCATACCGCAAGTTTACAAGTCATGATATACATGATTTTCACAAAAATAGCCTAACACAGTTCGGCTATTACAATAGTTACAACATCCATAATAATCGAAAACCAGTGGGTTCAGCTTTAATTTTTCAAGTAACCTGAGTAAAGGAAAACAAATAAAATGGAATGAGCTATAATAGCCCAGTGAGTGCTCAAGTCATGCGATCATACCAGTGAAATGTGATTTTTTTTTTGTTCGATAAAATATTTAATGAGTAAATAAACAATTTGTGAACAAATTAATTAACAAATAGTCAATGGCAGATACAGGCTCACTGCAGAAGCAAGCTTAGGTCCAGCATACTCGTAAAATTCAATCCGGAGTTACCCTCTTTGAGGAATGAAACTCTTATCAGAAAGAATATCAAGCACCTATATTCTCCAGCACCTTATATCACCCCAAACGCTCCCAGATGACTAACCGATGAGTAACGGTGAAGTTAGCCCCGGAAGTCCAAGATCAAGAATAAATTCAATCATGAGTTAGCCTTTTTCAGGACTTTACTCAGATAAACAATTAACAAGTACCAAATAACGCCCAACACCTTATATCTGTCCCATACGCTCCCAATTTGATTAACCATGGAAAATAGTAAAATTAACCATGGAAGTCACAAGCACAATTAACACATTAAATAGTGAAAGCATGTAACACATTACGGAATAGATGCGATAAAGTACACATCTTTCCTCAAATAACACATTTTTATTATATACTCATGTCAAGTGTAATCATACCATTTCATGCATGGAAATAATAATAACTAGTATGACATGGCGTTTCATGCATCATGCACACAGAAGAACACTCACCTGGTGCCTAAGAAAATATCTCATAGAAAGGTCGGGTCTCACTATCGGGTCCTGCAATTTGAAAGAAATAATCTAATGAAAAACCCAATTTAAACCCTAATTAACCTAGTAAGAAAATTCAAGAAAACCCCATTAAATTCTAGTTTTTTTTTCTTTTCTTTTCTTTTTCTTCTAGGGTTTAGGGTTTAGGGTTTAGGGTTTAGGGTTTAGGGTTTAGGGTTTTTATTCTAGGGTTTTTCTAGGGTTTTTCTAACAAAAATTGGGCATTATTTCCCCTAAATTTCGGCCCTTCCAATCTTGTTTTTCATTAAGATTTCAATCATCAAACCCATAATTCAACAAGTTCTACAACTTCTTAGTTCAATCCAAACTCAAATTCAATCAAAATCTCACTAAAGTTCAAGGATCAAGCTCCAAGAACTTTCACCCAAACAACATGTTCTCCATGAAATTTCAGGGTTCCAAGGCCACATACTAGTCTATTTAACCATAAGAACACTTTATCTAACAAGTATATATCAAGTTCTAACAAATTTCTTCAAGTAGTATTAACAAGAAACTTGGTATTAAACTTGCATAAAAACTACTTAAAACATGAAATTAATAAGGTAAGTTCATGGTAAATACCTTAGATATGCTTAGAACTTTGCTTAGAAAAGATAGAAGTCCACTTCCTATGGTTGATTTGTGTCAACTTGAGAGATGAAAGTCCAAGAAGTTGAGAGCAAAAATGAGGGAAGAAGAAGAAAAGGCATGGCCGGCCAAGGTGAAGGGAAAAAGAGAAAGAAATAGTCTAAGAAAAATGAAAAAGAAAAGAAGAAAAGATGGGAAAATGGTGGTCCAATTAAAATCTTACAAGAGTAAAGTAAATAGTTAGTCTTTTAATGCAAGAGTAGCTACTTGGATTAATTTAATTGGTGAAGATTAATAACTCTTACCACTTAATATAATCAATAATTAGACATAAATTATTAAAGCAAAATAGAACAAAAATAGAAGAGAGAAACCGGCCCTAAGGGAAAGAAAAGAAAAAGAAATTTCGGCCAAAAGAAAAGAAAAGAGAGAGAGAAGAATTTTCGGCCAAGAGAGAGAAAGGAAAGAGAAAAATTCCAGCCAAGGTTAAAGAAAATAAAACAAGAAAATAAGTGAAACTTTTGAATAAAATTGGGCAAAATTTCAAGTAGCCAAAAGACTAGAAAATAGTAAAATGAACTAGTCAAAATTTAAACACTAATATAAGTTAAATGGTCAAGTAGAATTATTCTAACTTTAGTACTTAAGTGTTCTTGCTTCAAAATGAAAATCTTTGCTAATTAACCTAATTAACTCAAGAAATCTCCCAACTAATAAATCAAGGATTAACACTTAACCCTAAATAAGAAAAGAAAATGTCTCTTATATGTGCATTTTCTAGGGTGCTACACCATCTCCCAAGTTAACATAAAAACCAAACCAAAAAAAAAAAAAAAATCCCCCTGCAACCACCAAGAACAGAACCATCACCAAACTACCAAAAACAACCCAGATTCCACCCTCCATTGCCATAGTCCTCATCCAAAACCACCACCACCAGTCAACATTCACCTTCCACCATCGCAAACCTTCCCCTAAAATCATCAGTAACACAAATTCCAGTCACAAAACAGGACACGAGCATCCATGACATACAATTCCCACACTCTGTCACACACACACACACATATTCATACACAAAACACACAAGAACACACACAGAATCACATGCATATATATAGGATTCATCAGCCTACAACTTGCAATAACAAAACAGTTCTACCATGTCCCTACCGCCCAATCTCTATACCACCGTAAGTCCATCAAGCCTCATCAACAATCAATTTAACAAAAACCAACCGCCTGCAAAGAAAAACAACAACAAAATTCCTAAACAATACCACCAACCACCATTGACCACCTATAGAAAACAAAACAGAATCAACCAAATATACCCAATGTCAACCAAAAAAAATTTCAACCCCAATTGACCCATCACACATAGAAACCTCAAGCCAGCAACCAGTGGCAGCATCTTCATCCACCCGATTCCAATCACCACCACCAATTCACCTACCCTTGCAAATTGCCCAAAATCAGCCCACAACCAGCACTCCAAAACTCCCAGCACCACCACCATTACAACTACTCCACCCAAATACGCCGTTATTTTAATGACACCACCACAACAAAACCACAGCTCCTCCGTCTCTTCACCGTCCTCCATGAATAATGCCCATACGCCACCATCAGTGGAACGGACAGAGAGAGTGAAAGAGACACGCAAGTTAGAGGGAGAGTGAGATACAGATAGATAGAGTGAAACCAACAGAGAGAAAAACCAGAGAGTAAGACTGAGAAAATGGAAAGAGGTGAGAAATCAGAGCTGTAGGAGAAAGAAAACGAGATAGAGAGAGAGAGACCAAAAATTGGGGGAAATGGAAAGAGAGAAACGGTGGGAGAAAGTAGGAAATGAGAGGGGTAATTGGAGTGATTTACAGAGAGAATGGAGAGAAGGAAAGAAGGAGGGCGAGGGAAAGAAAGAAAAGAAAGAATAAGAGGGAGTTTGAGAGAGTAAAGAAGCCAGAGGGTGAGAGAAAGAAGAGATAGGCGAGAGAGAAGAACGAACAAAGGGATGGGTCTGGTTTCATTGGAGAAAGAAGAGATAGGCGAGAGAGAAGAAGAACAGAGAAATAAAAGAAGAAGAAGAAAAATGAATTCTGGGGATTTTGGGAGAGTAGGGATTTTGTGGGTTAACCGATTTAATTTTGAGAATTTTTCTGGTGTTTTGTTTTTCTTGTTGTTTTGTTTGTTTTTCTAAGTTTAGTAGCTTAATCAATTCCTACTAATTGCTTATTCTTGACTTGTTAAGTTTAGTTTAATGTTTAAGCTGGTTAATTAAGCTAATATGATTATTTAGTCCCGTTTAATTTGTTTATTTATTATTATTATTTATTTTATCACAAATAAATATATTTATGTTTATGTCCTTGTCCATTTCTAAAATTCTTGATATACCCCAAAAAGATTTTATTTTTATGCAATTGAGTCCTCCATAATTTATTATTGACCCCCCAATTTTTAGTTTGCTTCAATTAAGTCTTTATTAATTGCAATTAAGCCCCATTAGTTGCTTGAATTTATGTTTTGTGCCACACTTGTTAAAATTTATGGTTTTGTCCACCCGATTTTCTTTAATTTTGCATCTATACCCCAATTACATTTATTTGTTTTTATTTTACCCCTCAAGTCTTATAGAATTTTATTCTTAGTCCCCTCAGTTGTTAGAATTTACTATTTGTCCCCCAAATTTGCGTTAATTTATATTTTTGCCCCTAGACTTGTGTAGATTTTTAATTTTTGTCCCAATTAGTTTAAATTTACTATTTGTTTCCCCCTCTAACTTGCTATAATTTATATTCTTCTAATGTGTTAGTATTTTGTATTTCGCTCCTTATTTTATTAAATAGTTTTCCCTTTAACTTGTGTGTTCGTTTTTAAGCTTTGGTACCAAGTCTCTAAAGAGGTATCCCGACTTCTTCTTATTTTCCTCTTTGTGTGCTCCAATATGCTCCAATGTGATTTTATGCATTATTTCTATTATTATTTGTTTATTTCTTATTTTACATACTTGTTGCGTATTTACGTATGTAATTTATTTAATTTTGAATTTTTATTATTTTTGAAAAATATAATATTTTGTATTTAGCTAGTTAATATAATAGTTAGGCTACATTTCGTATTTCTAGCAAAATTTTGTATTTTAGATAGCGAGTGTAATAGATAGGTCATTTCACTTTTTACCCTTTAAAATTGTAGCTAACTTCCCTAGTGTAATAGTGAGGGCTTGTGTGCTTTTGCGTGCTTCGTGCTTATTTGTTTTATCGCTTTCATTAGGATTTTACATCTAGATATTATGCCTATGTGTTATGTGCTCCTACTTGACTTTATATGTCTTTATATGTTTAATTTGCTTTTAATTCATGCTTTACTATTTAATTCATGTTTTACGTTATTCCGTCACCACGCTAGTCCAACACTAGTTGTAGCTTCATCGTTTCCCTGCTCGTCCAATGCTAGTGGGAATCCCTAGAAAGGGCTAGTCCAACGTTAGACCCTTAGGGCATTTTAGTATTAGGTGCACTCATGTGCATTTTACATCCCACTTTACACATTTTTTAGTTTTCCTTCCATTTTTGCATGATTTTTATTATTATTATTTATTTATTTTGACACATCTTCAAGTGTATGATATTTAAGTTGCATTTCACTTAGAAATTAGGACATTTGTGTAATTTGACTAGAAATAGTCGTCTACTCACGTGGGAAGTGGTGGCGTACATGCGGTTCCCCCCTCCGTGAGTAAGAACATTCAGTCACGAGCCATTAGCCATTCGTACCCGTTATGTTGCATCCTTACTTTCTTCGGCCACATATTATCTATATCATTATATTTCTTTTCTTTTTACATTCCATTTTTGCATTCACACTCGTGACTCCCTCGAGGTCTCAACTCGGGTTTCGCAATTAATGCAATAATTCTGACCAAGCCTCGATGGAACATGCCAACCCTCTCGATATTCTGTAGACACCAAATTTTGACACACCATTTATTTTCAAACACTGGGAGGTATGTTTGCACTTTTTGGGACAAATTTTAATTTTTAATTTTTAATTTTTCAATAATTTGGAGGGCAAAATAGTAATTTTATCTGTAAATATTTTTCTATCAATTTTTGGGGGTTTTAAATTCATATTTTACTTTTATGTAAATTTGTTAATTTCTTATGATTTTTCTAGATTTAATTGGTATTTTTTATATTTTTACCAGCACAAGGGCAAAATGGTAATTTCATCTCACGAATAACATTTTAACTCATTTTAAGTTCCAAATTCATTTTCAAATTCTTGAGGCATGTTTCTGAATTTTCTTAATTTTTTCAGAGACGATTACTATTTTTTCTGTGAATTTTCATTGCCCAAGAGTAAAATCGTCATTTTACAGTTTAAATTCATTTTTCACCAGTTTTGAGTCAAAAATATATTTTCCAGTATTTTAAGCTTATTTTTAGTTTTTGGTAATTTTTTGAGGTCAATAATTATTTTTCTGTGAATTTTCATTGCCCAAGGGCAAAATCACCATTTTACAAATTAAATTCATTTTTCACCAATTTTGAATCAAAAATTCATTTTATAATGTTTTAAGCTTATTTGTAATTTTTGATAATTTTTGGAGGACAATAACTATTTTTCTGTAAATTTTCATTGCCCGAGGGCAAAATCGTCATTTTACAGTTTAAATTCATTTTTCACCAAATTTTGAGTCAAAAAGGCATTTTCTAATGTTTTAAGCTTATTTTAATTTTTTGATAATTTTCTGAGGTTAATATCTATTTTTTGTGTATTTTCGTTGTCCAAAGGCAAAATCGTCATTTTACACCCCGAGCGCGTTTTTATCAGTTTTGAGCTCTAGTTTTTATTTTTGAAATCTACTATGAATTCTTTTTGAAAATTTAGAGATCGCTATCATATTTCTTGTATTAATTTTAATTTTAGGTTTAAAAATATATATATATTTTGATAAAATTAGCATTTTTTAATACCGGTGGCATTCTCGTAATTTTACAGCATTCTTGGCCTACAAGACAAGTGGCCTATAAATACTCTCCCTAATCAACAAAAAAGAGAAGAAAGAAAAGAAAACCCTAAAAACATTTTTTATTTTATCCAAAAACGATCAAAACACACACAAAAATACCAAAAAACACACACTAAAAAAAAGAGCCGCGGTTCCTCATTTTTTCATTTTACTGTTCACCGTCTGCAATTCCAGATTCTACTGTTCATTATCTCCTCCAAGAATGAATCACTATTCATTCATCATCAGGTTTAAGAGAAGCTGCAAGTGTTCATCACCAAATCATCTTCCAAGTCCAGAAGGTAAGTTATTACTAAACTTTTCTTTTGATAGATTGTCTTCTATTTGCCATGTAAATCTAGTTATTTATTTAGTTGTTGTGATTTCTGTTTTAGTTTATTGGATCGTTCTTTTGTTTTTGTTCGTTTCTTTTGTTTCTCGGTTTTCTCTTTTCACTGGCCATTCCTCACCGTTCTCTTCTCCCAGTTTTCTCTCAGCCCCAAATCATCACCAAAGCTCAACTGTCTAACCTACCATTGAACAGCCCATCACCAGAACAACATCAATTTCACTAACTCCCTGAATCCTAGTCCCAATTAGAAACTCATCCGAAGAACCATCACTTGTAACCATCAGAATCATCCCTGCCATTCAACCAATCCAGTCACATTTTCATCATCACAGCTCCATCTCCAATTCTCCCCACCAACAAATTCGTAATCACCAACAAACGCCACTTATTGAACAATCCTCCTCTAACAGCCCTCAATGCCCAAACGCCCAAAGTCAGTAGCAAACAACCAGACCCACCAAACAACCAAAATATCACAGCCTGCAACAAAAACAGTAATCTAATTCACCCCTCACCATTACCAGCAAAACCAACAGCCACTCCCATCCCTACTTCAATCATTTGCAAACCACAGGCATGAGCACACACTACACATCAATTTCATTTTTGCACAACACATACACACACTGAAGTCATGCATACACATACAGAACACGCACAATCAGCACACAATTCACACACAATCGCACAATAAACACACATAACACACGCTACACCATCAGAAATTAACTAGCAATTCACACCACAACCTATTGCACACGCGTAGTTTTACACTCACAAACACAATACACATTCACAAAAGAACACATATAGAATACACACGCACTGCACACCTCTCCCCTGTCTCCCCATTTCCTCACAACCGATCACCACCACAGCACCTAAAGCCACCAAAAGCCATGCCAAATCTCAGCTCCAAACGACCAAACAAATGGCCACCAACCTGCACAAAAACAATCCAAACATCCCAAATAAACCCTAAAGCCATGAAACCATAGCTCCACTGTCTCAGTCCCATCGTCTCTAACGAACCCATGGGCCTACAAACAAATCAATCCCGTGCTCCCCAGAGCCACACTTATAGTCACACAAATCAATCCCGTGCTCCCCATGCCTCCCTCACCAGCGCCACCATGGGACCTGTAGTACTACGACCAAAGAGGGGATTTCTTGAAGGGGATTCTTCCTGTCAATCGCTTGAAGCATCATTCAGTTTTTCTGTGATTTTGATGAATTCGTTGGTTAATTAAAGCTTGCTTAGCAGATTGAAATTAGATCAAAGAGGAATAGGGGAGAGAAATAGAGGAGACTAAAAAGTGAGAAGAAAAAGAGGGCGTGCGATAAAGAGAGAAAGATAAGAAGGAAGAAGTGATTAAAAGAGAAGGAAGAAGAAAAAGTGAAAGACCGAGAGAGAGAGAACGAACCAGAAGAAAAGAGATAGAAGAAAGAAATTTGGACAGAAAGAAAGAAAGAAGAAGAAAAGAAAGAATACTGAGAGAGAAGAAGAGAGAAAGAAGAGTATGAACCAGAGAGAAGAGATGTGGATAGAAAGAAAGAGAAATGCGAGAGAGAGAGAGAGAGAGAGAGAGAGAGAGAGAGAGAGATATGGTAAAAGTGAGAATAATCAGGGAGTGAAATAAAAAAATTTGGGTAAAATTGAGAGATACGGTGAGAGTGAGAATAATTAGGGAGTGAAATAAAGAAAAAATTTTGGGTAAATTTGAGTCTGATGAAAGCAGAATTGAGAAAAAGGGATTTTTTGTTATTTCGTTTGATTTTTGTTTTAATTTTATTTCTGATTCAATTTGTTTCCTTGATTTTTATTTAGTTGCCTTTTGTGTTTGTATTTAGCTGCCTTTTTGTGTTTGTGATTAGCTTCCAAGCTAGTTAACCTTTATTTAATTAAGTAGTTGGATTATTTGATTTAATTTAATGGAATCTAAGATTTTTCCTCTAGTTATATTTGTTATAAGGTGTTTATTTATGGGCCCTCATGTATTTGGAGTATTATCTATGTATCCTTGACAGTTTTATCTTTTCTGCGATCTAGTCCTTAATAGTTACTAATTGACCCCCCTAAATTTTATATTCTTACAATTAGGTCCCTCAATTGCAATTGGTCCCTCAATTGCAATTTGGTCCATTTTTATTGAAGTTTATTGTTTTGTCCCTCCATTTTACTTTAATTTGTATCTTAGCCCCTTAGATTTGCTTTAACTTTCAATTTTACCCCCTTAAGTTTTATGGAGCTTTATTTTAGTCCCCTTGGTTGCTAAACTTTGCATTTTACTCTCAATTTATTAGTGTCTCAGTTTTGTTTGTTTATATCGAGGTGCCTTGACTTGTTTGTTCATTTTGATTAGTATTAGTACCAGGTCTTCAAAGAGGTATCCCGATCTCTCATTATTTTTCCTTTATGTGCTCCAACGTGCTCTAATGTGATATTTTATGCATTTTTTTATGCGTTTCTCATTTTATGCACTTTTTGCGTATTTATTTATTTTGTGTTATTCAATTTTAAATTTTATTATTTTTTGACGAAAAATGTAATATTCTTGTATTTAGCTAGTCAATGTAATAGTTAGATCATTTTTCTTATATTTTTAGCAAAATTTGAGTAATTAGATAGAAAATGTAATAGATAGGGCATTTCAAAATTTCTCCCTTAAATTGTAAATTAAGCCCCCCGGTGTAATAGTTAGGATTTATTTGCTTTTTGCGTGCTTACGTGCTTTTTGTTTTACCGCTTTCATTATGGTTTTGCATCTGGATATCATGCTTATGTGTTATATGCTCCTATGTGATCTTTTATGTTTTTATATGTTTTATTTGCTTTTAATTCATGCTTTAATATTTAATTCATGACTTATGGTATGCCGTCACCACACTAGTCTAACGCTAGTTGTGGCTTCATTCTTTTCTCGCTGGTCCAACGCTAGTGGATTTTTTTAGAACGGGCTAGCCCAACGCTAGACCCTTAGGACATTGTAGTGTTAGGTGCATCCGTTGTAAGGTAATAAGGGGAGTAACGCAGCGGAAAATTTAAAAATTTATTACCTTAGCCATGGATCTCTTTGATGTAATCTATACGATTAAAGGGTGTTTAGCACAAATACCTCAAGCATAGAAGGTTTCTATGCTTCAAAGGGCAAGATCCTATTCGATGAAGGTGTTGATCTACCATGAAAAGCCCTCCAAGTGTCGAGCCTCCAACGGTATCCACACGAACACGATCTTTAGGAACCTTTGGGCTTGCTTGCCTTGCCTTTCGAGTGCTAGCTCCCTTGAATGATTCATGAAGAACACAAGAAGAAGAAAGAAACCCTAACTAGTTAGGAAGAAGAGAGGTGGCATTTTTCTAGGGAAGAGAAACGCCTCTCATGCTCTCAAGTTTTCTCTCTCTAGATTTTGTGTTGTGTTTCATCAATCAATTCAAGAGTCAAGGCATGGACTTATTTATAGATGTAGTATCCTAGTCTTTAAGGAAACAAGAGCAATTGGAAACCAAGAAGGTTTAGGAAGCTTACCTTAAGCTAATCCTATTCCTTTAGGAAACCAATTCCAAAAGGAAACCAAATAGCTTCTTAATTCCTTTTAGGAAACTAATTTCCATCAAGAATTAGAATATTTATAATTAAGTCCTTTAAGTTAATTTATCACATAAATTAACCCCATAAGTATCTTATACTTATCTTAATAACAATTTAACCCAAAGACCATGTTCTTATTGTGTGTGACCCATTAGGTTCCATTCACGTTGGCAATAAGTACAAATTATAACTCATTAATTAATTAATTAAGAGCCAGATAAATTAACACTTTAATTTATTATTAATTCACTAATTAATTAATTTGCACTTATAGATCATGAGTGGCGTCTAGCAATGCATCATGACCACCCAAGTGAATAGGAAAGTCATGGTAGACTACACCTATCAATGACAATGTTACCGTGTAATTAATATCCTTTCACCACACTATATCCCAATTAGTATAAGAGTGTAGTGCGCACTCTTTAAATGACTAATTAATGATTTCTTGTTCCCGAAATATAACTTTCCATAAAAGTATAACCTTGAAACTCTTTCAAGTCATACTTTCACTTTTGCACAAAAGATTCTTTAAGTCATATTTCAACAAGTGGCCAATCCGGGATATACTCTCCTATAATAAGGAGTGGTGAATCCTATATCGATTACTCACCTATCCTTCCATGCTTCATACTATACCCAATCTCTACCGTATGGGCTACTCTTTTACGAGCACCGAGCAATAGAGTCAAAGCATAGCAATTCACACTCAAGATACCATGGTAATCTCAAGTCTAAGGATCACTTACACCATTGCCATTAAGAGTATAATTCATTAGCACTATGAATAGTAACTCTTGGCGGATCAATCCAATGAACTTGTTCTCTAACAAGCATCTACATACCAGCTTAGGTGTCACACGCCATAGTTGACGAGATCAACTACTACTTACCATAAGTAGAGGCAAAGTATGTGCTAGTCTTCCCAT
The DNA here is from genome assembly GCA_024721245.1 of Mitragyna speciosa. NCBI lineage: Eukaryota > Viridiplantae > Streptophyta > Magnoliopsida > Gentianales > Rubiaceae > Mitragyna > Mitragyna speciosa. The sequence continues at coordinate 11,120,076 of CM045564.1, forward strand.
ATTAATGATGTCCAATCTCATTAATACTACGACTAGGGATATTTAAGAATATAACTTAATGTGTAATAAGAGTCTCATCATTGTAACTCTTACAATCTCTTACACACAGTTAATTTTCTATGGACTTTATCAAATAAACAAGTAATAATAATAACAAGTATTAAATGACAAAGAAAATGCCACATATATAAGTATAACATGAAATAAGCGTAATAAAATTCCAAAAAACCAACTTGGTTTTAGGACATACACTAACATCCGTGTGCATTTCACATCTCATTTCACATATTTTTAGTTTTCTTTCTATTTGGCATGATTTTATTATTACTATTATTATTATTTATCATTATTATTATTATTTTGACACATTTTTAAAATGCATGACATCTAGGTTGCATCTCACTTAGAAATTAGGACATTTGTGTGATTCAACTAGAAATAGTCGTCTACTCACGTGGGAAGCGGTGGCGTACATGCCGTTCCCCCCTCCGTGAGTAGAAATATTCAGTCACGAGTTATTAGTCCCCCGTACCCGTCATGTTGCATACCCAGCTTCTTTCTTCACTTACTATATATTATTATTTTCTCTTCTTTTTGCATCACATTTTGCATAAAAACTCGTGACTCCCTCGAGGTCTCAACTCGGGTTTCGCAATTAATGTGATAATCTCGACCAAGCCTTGACGAAACATTCCGACCCTCCCAATATTCACACTTAGACTTAGGATTTGCATTCATTTAGATACATCCAACCGCGATAGAATCTAGGGTTAATTTAGGAAATTTTGATTAAACCTCACAACTAGCCTCGGCTAGGTTTAAAGGGTGCCTTAGGCGCAAGCCTTTGCCTTCCCTTTCTTCAAATGTGACTCTCGGACCTTTTTTCTCTCATTTTTCGTAGACCGGAGTCAAAAAAGGGTTTTCAATTATTTTTCTAAAAATTTTACCTTTTGTTTTGTTTAAACAATTTTTTTTCGGGTGACTTGGTACACCCTAACTCAATACCAAGTGGCGACTCCATTTTAAAAATAAAACTCTTTTTCAAAAATTATTTGGCCAAACCTGTCGCACTTTTAGTCCCGGCCTTGTTTTCTTTTAAAATGCCGTTTTTCTTAAAATACACTTTTCTACTAAAATTTGATTTTTCTCACACATGTATGGTTTTCCAAAAACCTTTATTTTCGAAAGGGTCATCAGACTGGACCGTCCTTTCCGGGACGCGACAGTCAACGACCCCACTAGCACCCTTTCCCCACGATTTTTAGGGCGCAACATATTCACATTTAGATTTAGGATTTGCATTCATTTAGATACATTTGAACACAATAGAATTTAGGGTTAATTTAAGAAATTTTGATTAAACTTCGCAACTAGCCTCAGCTAGGTAGAAAGGGTGCCTTAGGCGCAAGCCTTTGCCTTCCCTTTCTTCAAATGTGACTCTCGAACCTTTTTCTTTCGTTTTTTAGTAGACCGGAGTCGGAAAGGGGTTTTGAATAATTTTTCTAAAATTTTATTTTTGTTTGTTTAAATGATTTTTTCAGGTGACTTGGTACACCCTAACTCAGTACCAAGTGGCGACTCCATTTTTCAAAATAAAACCCTTTTTCAAAATTAGTTGGCCAAAACTATTGCACTTTTAAGTCCCGGCCTTATTTTCTTTTAAAATACCATTTTTGTATTAAATAACACTTTTTTACTAAAACTTGATTTTTCTCACACATGCACGGTTTTTCCAAAACCTATCTTTTCAAAAAGGGTCTTGGACCGAACCGTCTCTCTTCGGGACGCGACAGTCAACGACTCCACCGTGTGTCATTTCGGGGCGTGATAGTTAGCTGATATTTTTACTAAAGCTTTACCTCTTGAGCATTTTATTTTTTTAAGATTAAAATTGGGCATTCTAACCCAAGATCAGCCGACCTAAACATTCTCTCAAACGACCAATCATCCTTTTGTAATTTTTGAATTTTTAAAATTTCATATGACCAAAAGACCACTTCAGACATCCGAACACTTTTTGTTCTTTCAAAAATTAAAACTCCTCGAATGATTGAACTAGTGTTCCAGACAACCGAAGAAAGTTTCAAAATTTAGGAACGGATGACCGTTCAGCCACTGTTCTTTCTTTTGGATGGGTGAACATTCATTTTTAAAAACCTTAACCTTCTTCGGGCACTCAATCAAACAATCCAAACTTCGCTCAGACGTCTGAATGCGTCATTTTCAAGTGTATATTGGGTCAGAAATAGCATTTTTATTCAAATTTTTTTCCCTCTCAACTGTCAGGCGAGAAACCTCTCAATCCAACTCAATATTTCACCAGTTTTATCAGTTAGAAATGAGGACTAGAGGTGGTAGTAGTGCTGGGGCTAGTGGAAGTAAAAGAAAATGCAAAGAAACTGCTCATCCCAATCCACAAACAATTGATAGGGCACCTCAACCCAAGTTTACTGATATAGAGGCTGAAGAAAGGTATCCAATTTATGCCAATAAGAATGTTCTTCTTCAGCGTAGTTGCCTAGAATCTGAACTTAGGCATTTGAAGTTAGATTTCATTTGTGACAAATTTTTGAAACAAAGTTGGGGTCATTTGCTGTTTCTCAATGAAAAATCCTACCCTGAGATGTTAATTCAATTCTTTGCTAATCTTAGAAGAGAAGAGTCAAATGCCATTATTTCTAGAGTAAATGGTCTTGATTTGGTTTTTAACTCGACTCAAATCAATCACATTTTAAAATGTAGACCCAAAGAAGATCCTCTAGTTTCTAGATTTTTCTCCTTCTCTTAATGGGCTACATCAGAACATCAGTTCAATTTTGATGAACTTCATTCGTTTTATAACATTTCTTTTGAACAAGCTGCAAAAGCTAAACCATCAGCTTTAGAACCCGTAAATAGAATTTTATTTGCTATGGTTTCAAATCTATTAACTCCTACTTTTGATCATAGAAGTGAAACAAATAGGATGGAATTATATGTTTTCGACTGTGACCTGAAAGAAATTCCTCTTGACTTCGAGTTTATTATGCATGAATTCATTCTTAATTGTATTTCTGATACCCGAAGAAATATTTCTTTTGGAAAATTTCTTACCCGTATTTTTAAATTTTATCACATTCCTTTAACGGGTACATCTCTTGAAAATCCATCCTTCACTTGCTCTTATTTTGAAACTTTTCATCTCAAGTTTCACAATGGCAAATAGATCACAAAGGCTCAATATCAAGCACTTAGGCCATCTAGGACAACACCTGCATCTACTCAACCTATATCAACTCCTCCTCCTTCCTCTACACCACATCCACCTTCACCCCTATCTCTTTCGCACCATCTTCCTCTACTCCTGTTTAGCCCATATCTATTCCCTCTTCCTCTACATCTCAGGATCCACTTTCTCATCTTCTGACTTTGTTTCAAAAATTGGATAAACGGATGGACTCTTTGGAAGCCAAACAACTGAAAATTGAGGAAAATCAGGCTAAGTTGTTCAAGGAATTTCGTGGTTTTGGAAAAAAAGTTAGAATGTGTTGAGCATGCACAAGTACTTGGGATGAATATTGGTACGCAAGCTCAATACAATATCTTCAAACAACAGATTTTGGTTGAATCAGAAGAAGAAGAAGAAGAAGAAGTAGGGGTAGTAGATGATTTGGCTGATCTTTAGCCCGCAGTTCCAGATCACACTTATCAGACTCCAGCTCAGTCTCCTGCCCCTGTCCTTGCCTCACCTATACAGTCTTCTTCTACTACTGATGTACATATGACCACCGTTTAGAGCATAGCATGTGAGGTGGTTCACACTATTCCCGATGATTCAGATGAGACTCATTCAACTACTCTCACACCACCATCATCTTCTCAAGTTGAAGTATCATCTAGGAGCCTCAGCCATTATACCTTATAAGCGTAGAAAACCTTAGGCACCAGCTTAGTTTAGTCTAGACTAGTTCATTAGGCATTTTGTCTTTAGTTTGTACAAACATTTCACTTTTATATAAGATATGTCTTTTGTTGCTACATTTTTTTTATGTGGTTGTTTTTGTTCTCGAAACATACCTTAATTTTTTTTAATGCATCATTTGAGGGGGAGCTCTAAGGGGGAGTTTGTTTTTTTCTAATTTTAATGATGCCAAAAGGGGGAGTAAAATGATCATGCGCATCATGGATAAAGTATGTGTATGTGATGAGTGTATAAACTTTATGCTATGAGTGAATGGGCTATGTACTTTATGTTCATATGTCTTGTATATGTTATAGGTTTGTCATCATCAAAATGGGAGAGAATGTAATCCTAATTTTAATGATAAAAAAATCTCATATTAGCTAATCATACTTGTTTAGTGTTACGAAAGAATTGGAGCAGGTATTGGAACATTTAGTGCAAATTAGAAGTGATCGGCCACCTGATCGGACGTCTCAAAATTGCTTCGGCCGTCTGAAGTACGTTCAGATGCTGTTTCGGACGTCTTATCACCTATTCGAAAGTGTCTTAGAAATTTCAAAAAACTTTTGGACGCATGAAAATAAGGTTTTGAACGTCTGGTCATTCGTCCGACAAAGCCATAAAAATTCCAGAAACCATCAACACAGGTTTGGTCGTCCTTTTAGTCGTCCAGTAGAGAAGCAAAATTTCTATAAACTTTCGGACGTCACTTCAGACACTTCTTTGGATGTCCGACAACATCCTAGAAAAGTCAATACAAATCATACGATGGTTCGGACAATGAGCATTTCCTTCGGCCATCCGAAAATGATAAGATCAATGCAGCAAAGAAGAGATCGGACGATAGTTTGGACAACAACAGAACGTTTGGCCGTTCGAACATCCCAACGACTAGTTTTTCCTGCATTTAATGCATGACCATTGAAGGGTAGTTGAAGGACATCTAGTGTTGTAGTATAAAAGCTATGAAATCAAAATTAATCACAACTATTGTATTGGATATACAAAGGCATTAAGTAGCTATCTTGAACAAGATAATCTTCCAATACTTGTAATAGTGCATTAGATTGTGAGTTCTTTGTGAGTGTGATTCTTCATTTGTATAGTTGAAAGGTTAGCAAGTGTGCTATAAAATTTCTTAGCTCAATTAGAAGAGTGTCTAGGGTGCGTGAGAAGTGAGCCTTTCTTTGTACAAAGTGGTAGAGCTTCAACCTCAAGAGAAGGAACTCAAGTGTACTACAACTTCAACTTGGTAAATTTCTATTTTGTCATATCTTGCTATAAACAAGTTAAGTTAAAAAGGGAACATAATTCACCCCCCTCTTAGGTTGCACCAAGGGCCAACATCCTATTTTAATTCATGTTTTATTAGTTTTGTTATTTTGTCACCACACCAGTCCAACGTTAGTTGTGGTTTTCTCGCTTCCTCGCTAGTTCAACGCTAGTGGAAAATTCCTAGAAATGGCTAGTCCAACGCTAGACCCTCAGGTCATTTTAGCATTAGTTTCACTCTTTATGTGTATTTCATATCATTCTACGCACTATTTTTTACGGATTTTCCATTTTGCATGATTTTTGTATATATTTGGTTATTATTACCTATTTTTAGCATTTGACAGTGCATGACACTCAGGTTACATTTCACGTGGAAGTTAGGTCATTTGTGTGATCATACTAAAATAGTCAACTACTTACGTGGGAAATGGTGGATTAACAAGCCATTTCCCCTCCGTGAGTTGAAAAAGTCAGTCACGAGTTATTATTCCCCCATACCCATTATGTTGCATTCACATCTTCTTTGATCACTTACTATTTATACTACTATATTCCTCTTCTTTTTGGATTCCATTTTTGCATTCACAGTCATGACGCCTTCAGGGCCTCATTTCGGGTTTCGCAATTAATGCGATAATCTCAATCAAGTCTCGACGGGATATTTTGACCCTTCTGACACCACAATAGGTTTAGGATTTGCATTTATTTAGACACATCCAAACTCGATAAAATCTAGAGGTTATTTTAAGAAAATTTGATTAAACTTTGCAACTAGTTTTGGCTAGGTTGAAAGGGTGCCTTAGATGCGAGCCTTTGTCTTCCTTTTCTTCATATGTGACTCCGGACCTTTTTCTCTTATTTTTTCATAGACCAGAGTTGAAAAAGGATTTTCAAACATTTTTTCTAAAAATTTTTTGTCTTGTTTTGTTAAATGATTTTTCGAGTGACTTGGTATACCCTAACTCAAAACCAAGTGGCGACTCCATTTTTTAAAACAAAACCCTTTTTCAAAATTAGTTGACCAAAACTGTCGCATTTTTAGTCCCGGCCTTATTTTGTTTTTCAAGATACCATTTTCTTCAAAATGCACTTTTTCACTAAAAACTCAATTTTTTCTCACACACGCACAGTTTTTCCAAAAACTTTATTTTTGAAAAAGGTCACCAAACCGGACAACCTTTTTGGGGCAAGACAGTCACGGACCAACTTGTGCTGCATGCACAATTTTTGGGACACGATAGTAGTGATCTTGTTGATTGATCTACTATATGGTTTAGTGAATTGCAATTAATTATGTGTGGGGGTATCTTTTGAGCTTCATATAATTGTTGTGAGTTTCTTTGCGTGCTTTAATTGTTTAGAGGAAAATGGATTTCATTGTACTTGGTTTGATACTTTACTTTTTTAAGTGTAGGTACAATGGCAAGAATATCAGCTGAATCCACAGATGCTAAGAAGTGAAGAATAGACGAATCATCTTCTAGAGCCCAAGCCTCACAAAATTATGACCCTACCCGTTTCACCTCTCGTGATAACCAATAATGGTATGAGGAAAGGAGACACAAGGCCTTGATAAAGGGGAGAAATTTAGCCCCAAATGTGGAAGCCTACTCCCATACATTAGAGCACTTTGATATATTAGGGTGGGCACCAATTTTATCACTATCCGAGATTGTTTACCCTGAGTTGGTTAAGGAAGTTTATGCGGACATGGTTGACAAGGACAAATTTATCGACAACTTTATTTAGTCCTTTGTGCACAAGCAAAGATTGGTGCTCTTTCATGAGGCTGTTATTGTAGTTTTGGGATGTTAGGAAGAGGGCCCAAATGTCAAGTTTAGAAAGCATTTTGTGGTCCCAGTTGGTTGGAGTACTTCATAGGTAGGAGCTAAGTTCGGGGTTGTTTGGACGGAGTTGAGGCAAACGAAGAAGACCGTCATGTATGCTAGTCATTTTCAGCCATTGTAGCATCTTCTAATCTACCTGTTTGGGACAAATGTTATCCCTAAAAAGAGTGGCCACATGAGATCAGACAGAGCGACTTGTACTTTTTGGATGTTATATTTTACGGGTCCGATACTACACAGCAGAGTATCACACTACCTAGCATCATCATAAGCTATATGGACATCATGGCGTGTTTCATGTCCAAGGAGACGTGTTTTGGATTCCCTCAACTCCTTACATTGTTGTTCCAAACTGTAGGAGTTGATCTATCAGGGTGGTTAACTTGGAGATTAATGATATCATTAACATATGGATGCTCAAGCAAATTAACTTGAAGAGGTGGGCTATAGTAGAGCTTAAGGGACATCTGGTGGAGGATGATGATAATGATGATAATGGGGAGGAGGCTCATAACAAGGATGATAGAAATGATGATGCTGATGATTGGCATGATGCGGCAGGTGAGGTGTTGCCTTATACAAGACCATCTACTTCTAACCTACAACTACAGCCACCTTGCGCCTTGATGAGTTTCTCTAGGTCTACGTCATCATGGGATTAGATTTTTTGAAAAATTTGTTATATAGAAACCAGAGTGATGGAGCAAATGGACAGAATAGAGACGCAAGGTTGGGAGTAGTTTACTCAGATTGAGCAACTAAGTGGGGATGTGAGAGCTTTGTGTGAAGAGATTAGATTTCCATGTCATCTTCGGCTACTGGTGGTCACAGAGGAGAAGGTGGAGATGCTACCTCTTAAATGGCTGGATGTTTCAGACTCTTTAATGCTTTATGTCATTCTTCTTTATTTTTCTTTATTTATTTATTTCTGGATCTATACTTATTATTCTTATTTTTAATATTTTTATTGCACTTTAGCATGTATCTAATGAGCAAAATATTGTAGTTATCTTTCTTGTGATATAGCTACAGTAATTCTTAAATTCTAGATCTTTTCATGTAACTGGACTGTAATTAGAGTGGACTCTACTACGATAAGGGGAGTATTGGCTCTAACTTTTATTTTTCCCTTCTTTTCCTTACTTTTTCACATACTGGGACAATGTGTGATTAAGTGTGAGGGGGACAGTTAAATTTTGCCATAGCATGTGCTATTTGTTGCTCAATTTACTAGAAATTGGCTGTTTGTTGTGGTTGTTGATTTTCTTTGGCAGGTTGTTGACCCTATTATAGGGGAGACACTATAAACTTTTAATTTAGGTGTTATTAATGTTTTTATTTTAAGTTTTGTGAAAGTAATTATTTATTTAACTCGTTAGTTGCCAATTTTCACACCAAATAGAGTAATTATGTGCATTCTTGTGAATTGTCTTCTTAAATGACTAGGAGATTTGATTATGTGATTATGAAATTTTATTTTGAAGAAGTATATTAGGTAAAGTAGGAGGGATTATGCTGAAATTTTGGCAAGTTTAGTGAAGTTTTCCTATCTTATTTGTTTTTCTTTAGTTAAGTAGTGACTGTAGCTCATGAGTATGGTATATACCGTTAGTTAGTAGTATGATAGAAAAAGGACTAAGTGAGCCTTTTTGGAAAAAAAAGGAGAGATTAGTGCTTAAAGGAAAATCATTGAGAAAAAAGAAAATAATTGAGTTTAAGTTTTACTGAGCTAGTTTTAGTATTGAGTAACCGGTGGTTTTCATTTGGCCAATGTCGACTTTTGCATAAATTGGTGCTAGAGCTATGAGTACGCATAGCAATTGGAGCAGATGAAGTGTTGAGTAACTGGAGATCTTTATCTAGCCAATGTTGATCTTCGTGTCAAAAGGCTACTTCATATTCCAAGGAAATGCTGAGTTTAATACGTAAAAGTCTCTAGTCAAGAATAGTGAATCAATCATTGGTATATAGTTGTACTTGTTGGCTATAGGCTCTACTTGCTCATGAATTACAAATAAAGTAAGGAAATGGAATTGAATTTGTTCAATTGATGTATAATTTTTTCTCCTTTACTTAGTATGATTAGTATTTGAAATAAGATTAATAATTGCATAATTGTTCTTCTTAGTCATTGGGAAGTGATTTTTGGAGATACATGTGTTACTCTTACTATTTGTTAAGCTATTGTTTAGATTTGTAAGGTTCATTGCTTAAGTGTGGGGAAATTTGATAATTGCAAAAGTGTAGTAGTTTTTAGTAGGTTTTTGGGTTTTTCCATGAGTATCCCCTTATTTCTTTGCCATTTCTTCTCATTTTTGATTTGGATGTCAAATGATATAAAAGTGTGATTTACTTGTATTTTTGTGTTATTTTGTAGGGTTTTGATAGCTGCATCATTAAATTCAATCAATTGGAGTTGCAAAGAAAGCATTGAGAAGGTTAATTCGATGATGGCAAATGATTAAAGTAGCAAAACGAGCCCAAAAATGGAGCAAAGTCTGATGTATTTGAAGTATAGAGGCAGTAGAGTCGCCTGGCCACAGTTAGAGGCGCGAATAGATGCAAAAGTGAAGATTTTGACATAGTCGCGCCAAGGAGTAGTGATAGGCGTGTAATTAGGTCTAAAAATATAGCAAATAATCCAATTATATCACACACAAATAATCAAGTTATAAAACCTAATTACCCTATATACTGCAAGTGCACAAATCGTATTGAGTATAGGGCAACAGGGTTGATCCCATAGGGAAAAGGTTATTGAAGTACTAAGGTTTTATTGCTCACTTTATTATCTAAACAACCAATTAACAATGTGAAGAACAAAGTATAAAATAAACAACTAAACTAACAACTCCGTAGAATAACAATATTGGAAAAAACTCGCAATCTTAAGACACTAGGGCATAGAGTTAACTAATGAGCAAACAAATAAATGAAAAGATCAACTCATGCTATTGGTTCTTGTCTTGGTTAGGGTCCAATCCCAATTATACTTAACCTTCACTCTCGTGATAAGTTAACGATTACCTCCCTACTAGTTCTTTCCTACTCTCGTGGTAAAGATACTAGTATTGGTTCATTAGCCACATGAATTGCCTAATTGACCCACCTAGGAGCACCACTACTCTCGTGTGACATACAACCTAGGCTTCAACTATTTCCTTTCCATCATTATTACCAACTCTCGTTGCATAATAACGACTAATAATTCATTGTTGGTGATCAAGCAACTACAAATCTATGCAACCCAAAATAGAGAACAAGCAAAGGCAAGATAGCATGAATAATCACAAACACATTACATGCATGAGTTCATTAATTTCCTCTACCCTAGATTAACAATTTAGCACATACCCATGGTGGATTTCACATAAAAGATCAAAACTTTAATACACAAATCCATATAAATCAAGAAAGAGACAAAAATAGAATAAAGAAAACTTATTGGTTGATGAATAGGTTCAAATCTTCTATTCTTCCTCCAATCTTGATGTTTGCAAGACAATCCTCCAAATAGCCCTATTCTATAGAGAGATTTACTAATCTAAAGGGGTGGCTCTCTCAAAGAGAGAAAATCTCTCCAAGAGAGACCCTTGCTATTCTATGCTTTCCACTTGTGTTTTTAGCACTCCAAAACCCTCCAAAGATGTAGTCTAACCATCCACAAGGAGTATGAATTAATCCCTTGAAAGATAGCCCCAAAGTGCCTCAAAATTGTACATCTGCGGCCCGAACCCATGCCGGAACCCGCGGCGAGGATACAACCGCGGCTTCAATTAACAACTTTCTGATCGTACCCACGGCGCAAACTCGCGGCGCGGATTCAGCCGAGGGTTCCGTCAGAAATTTGGCCAAACTAGCTTTTACTCTAAACATGAAAGTTATATCCCTTTGAGTTAGCTTTCCAGAAGCACAAAAATCAGGTCATTTGGAGTTATGTACACAAAGATATGGCCAAAACACCGAGACGTGATCGGAAGAGCATCGCTGCACAAGAATGCTTCAGTAATGTGGCAATTTGACATTGTAGACGTGAGAATCAGACTTTGAGGTCTTCACAAGAATTGTAGATAATTCTCTTAGCTTTAAATTGCTTTAAGAATCATCTCAATTCACTCTCTCTAGCTCTAGTTCTGACCAAACTACCAAAACATGTCGGTGCAGTGAAATCCTTTCATCACCAATTCTTCTTCTATCGTTGCTTCATCATGCCACATCATTGGTCCTCTTCTCTTGCCACTTCTCATCAACTTCAAATCACATTTAATATCATCCCAATATGCTTCATTTGATCCAAAGTGATGATCGTTATAGCTAAAACCTACAAAATACAAAGAATTGCATATTAAACCACACATTTGCACATTTTAGCTACAAACTTAAGATTGGAAGAAATAGACATGAAAGTGACTATTGTTCATTATTTAAACCCTAAAAACTAGCATAAAATACTAATATAGACACACTAAGAAATATGCAAACTAGACACTTATGAAGTAGCTCGTGGCTAGGAACAGAAAGTTGAAGAGCACGAGCCGCAACGTGGCTCCTGAGCATCCACCCATGGCTCACTCAGTTGTGAGTGTGGCTAGATGAGTCAAAGGTGTGGCTAACGTGGTGGATTTTGTAATTTTTCTGCAACAAAATGGCGTGAATTGGTAGACTTTTGGCTATCTTTTAATGCCTAAAAGTGGGCGTCTCCCTACTATTTTAATGGATAGAAACACAATAATGAGAAGAGTTTTAACCCTAATAGAGAGCACTTAGACACTTAAACACATCACACATCATAGTTCACACACTTTCACACATTTAGATGGATGTAAGGGGAAGAAAGCAAGAGTAAATGAGCAACTCAAGGGCTTCAACTATGCAAAGCAAGAAGACTTCATCAAAATACAAGGGAGGATTCAAGAAATCTACATGAGAATGAGTTTTCTTATTCTTTTCTTGTCTTTTGTTAATTTTATTATTGTATTGAGTTGTTAAGATTTAGATGGATAAACCCTAGACTATATTGTTATTGACTTTATTCTTGATTAATAAAAATCCTAATTTTATTCTTAAATTTATTCATGAGTTTCATTGTTGTTGAATTGAGATTTGACAGCATCCTTTGATTCAATTCTTGGTTTCGTATGGGTAGATTGAGAATCATCCATATGATAAGATCACTTGATGTGTAACAAGGCTTGCATGGTTTACTTGAGCTAGAACTACATGAGCCTTCTCAATTAGATTGAGAAGAGATTAAATGCATAAAATCCATAGAAATTAAATGCATCATTTTGAAATTTTAATTGAGAAGAGATTCCAATTAATCAACCAAAGGGATAGGAGTTGTAATACTTGAGAAAGATTATAACTTAATTAAGGGATTTTAGGGTCTAAGTAATTGGGTTAATCAACAATCAAGTTAGAATTGTAGCATACTTGGTTGAGGCGGATTTTACATCTAGATTTCACCTCTACTATTGCTAATTTCATCTATATTTTCATGTAGGGGTGAGCAAATTCGGTAAATCAAATTCGATAATTCGAAATATCTTAAAAAAATAAAATTTAATTCAATCAGTATAGAAAAATAAAATTCTAATGCGGTAATACCAAATATACCAAATTCAATCACTAATTCAAATTTGGTATATATATACCAAATTCGAATTACCAAATTTAGCATTAATTAGGGCAGTAATTCGATTACCGAATTATATACCAAATTTTTAAAATTTTTAATTTAATTTTTTTAATTTTTAATTTTTTGAATTCATTTACTGATTTATCGAATTGAATTCAAAAACAAAATCGGTTCAATATTAAGTGAAATCAAAATCAAATTTGGCCTATAAATTTGAAAACATACCTAATTGACCGATTTTAAATTACTGAATTACTAACCAATTCTCGCCCCTAGTAGTTAGGCAATTAGTTTTAGTTAGTTTGTATTTCTATTAATTTCGTCATTTGTCTGTGAAGGTTAGCTAATAAAAAGAAAGTTAGTACTAGAACTCACATAGTCTTTATGGGATGACACTCGGTACTCACATACACTATACTATAGGAACAATAGATTCACTTACCTAAAATATTTATAGTGTTGCTAAGTGGATATCATTCACTTATTGAGATAGATTGGTTCTTTGATTGAGAACTATTCTTGGCCTTACCCAAGAGACTTGTGGCGGCCACAATATCTAGTTTTGGATCTATTTAACGAGTTTGATTAATGCTTCTTAATGTCATCACCTAGGTTTTTGATTAATGCTTCTTAATGTCATCTCCTAGGTTTTTGATTAATGCTTCTTAATGTCATCTTCTAGGTTTCTTTCTACACGCTTAATTGAAGTCTAGCTAGCTCCTAAGAGGTTGTCTTCAATAAAGTTGAATGGATTCATGGCAAAACATCTTCACTACTTGGTTGCTTTGGACTAGCTCCATTGAGATCAAGTGTTGATGAGTTGCTTTTGAGTTTTCAAGGCATTCTGGGTGTCAATATGTGTCTACACGTATCGTGAGCGAATTTTACAAAAGAATTCTACTATTATTTTATACCACCTATGATATAGGAGAAATGAGAAGACAAATTTATTAGCTTGCATGATGACAGTGGCAAAGTATGAAGCACAATTCACTTGGCTTTCAAAGTTCGCATAGTAGTGATCGGCTAGAAGTGCAAAAGATGCTTTGTCATAGACTTGAAGTTAGAAATTGAAGAGTCTTTATTAGCTGTCACTATTGATACTTGACAACTTTTAAGAAGGCCCAACGGGTGGATGACACCAAAGCCCAACTTGAAGCTTATCAGGCTTGCAAAAAGACTGGACCAAGTGAATAATTAAAATTGAAGAAAACATCCCCTCTACAAAACCAAGTTTTACATAAAGACCTCAACAAAATTTTCTACAGGATTAAGCAAAACCTTTAGATGCCTCTAAGGTAGGACAGCTTGCACCCATTTTACTAGCAAGATGATACTACAATAAATCTAACAATAAGAAAGATGAATGTTGGACAGAATCTAATAAGTGTTTACAATGGTTCATCAGGTCAACAATTGTCCAAAGCTGGCAGAGGAGAAGGGCTTTATTTGATGCCAAGGTAGACCTACCCAGAGGAAAAAAAAAAAAAGAACCCTTAAGAAGGCAAGAGTTCCTATGCTACTTTATGTAATAAATAAAAGGGATGTTTAGGATGAATCCAAGGTGATTGAAGGTACGATACTTATTTTTCATTATGTAGCTCGAGTCTTAATAAATCCTAGATCTACCCATTCTTTTGCAATTCTGACTTTATGTATAATACAGATGTGGAAGTTGAAATATTGTATCACAAATTAGAGGTTAGTGCTCCTGCTGGTGAGTGCTTGATATTTATAGGCTCTATTTATAAAAACTGTGAAGTCTGGAGTGTGGAGAGAAATTTCTGGTAGATCTCATAGCACTATCAATTTGTGGTTATGATATTATACTAGGAATGAATTGGTTGTCCAACTATCATGCTCAACTAGATTGTAGGACCAAAGTAGTCAAGTCTTGTGTATCGAGAGAGCCAAATTTGGAATTTAATGCAAATAATGAGACAACACCTTTTCGGGTAGCTGTGAAAGAAAACTGTTCTGGGAAGGTGCAAAGGGGTACCTAGTTTAGTTAATTAATTGGTTCACCGACAAGATTCAAATTAATGAGGTGCCAGTGGTAAAGGATTACACTGATGTTTTCCCTGAGGAACCAACCTTCTTGCCACCATAGAGGGAAGTGGAGTTCATAATTTAATTACAACTAGGAACGGCATCGATTTCATGGACACCATATCATATGGCTTCTGTTGAACAGAAAGAATAAAAGACTCAATCGCACTAGCTATTATAAAGGAAATTTATTCAACCCATTGTATCACTATGGATAGCCCCTGTGTTATTCATGGAGAAGGAAGATGGTACATTAAGATTGTTCATAGATTATCAAAGATTGAATAATATTATTATAAAGAATAAATATTTGTTACCTCTTATCGATGAGTTATTTGACTAGTTGCAGGGAATGATAATGTTCTCTGAGCTTGATTTAAGACAAGGCTATCACAAGTTGCGCATAAGGAGGGAAGACATCGCCAAAATGTTTTTAGTACCCAACATGGTCATTATAAGTATATGTTCATGCCATTTGGCTTGACTAATGCTCCCATAGTATTTATACATCTAATACACCATTCAGTTTGTTATGACATTTATAGATGATCTTTTGGTTTACTCGAAGTCACAACTAAAACATGTGGAGCACTTAAGTATAATCCTATGAGACTTAAGGGAGGATAAGTTATATGCTAAGTAGTATGTGTGAGTTCTGGTTAAAGAAAGTGTCATTTTCAAGACGTATAATTAATAAGGCGTTGCACTGGATCTATTGAAAATGGAGGCAATAGTAACTTGAAAATGACCAAAGAATGTAACTTACGCAGGAAGTTTTTTGGGATTAGCTAGATACTACCATAGATTTGTGGAAGATTTCTCAAAAGTTTCTAGATTTCTGATTAGATTAATTTAGAAACAAGTTAATTTTATTTGGGATGATAAGAGTGGAACAAGTTTCTAGGAGCTTGTGAAACGTTTAAGTATAGCCCCAATTTTAACATTATCATATGGTAGAGAAAACTTTGTAGTGTACAATAATACCTCTTGAAATGGGTTTGGGATGAGATGAATGTTAATGCAAAATGGAAAAGTAGTAGCATATGCCTCTCAAAAGCCAGAATCGCATGAGCAAAATTACCCAACTCATGATACAAAATTGGCTACTGTGGTATTTTCTTTAAAGAAATGGAGGCATTATCTATATAGTATAAAATTTGAAGTGTATATTGACCATAAGAACCTTAAATATACTTGTTTTCCCAAAAAGAGTTAAACATGTGACAACAATGGCGGATAGAATTTCTTGAGGTTTATGACTATACTATTAACTATAACCCAGGAAAAGCAAATTTTGTCACTGATGCATTGAGTAGAATGATACAAGTGGCAAGATTAATAGTAAAGAATTGCTTGAAGATGCTTGTGAATGGAATTTGAGACCTGCCATTAGAAGATTAGTATTCGGGAATATCATTACTCAACCAACTCTGCTAGCACAAATTAAGGAGGCAAGAAGCAAGATTTAACCCAGAGAAATCTTCAAGAAAAGGCATAGAAAGGGGAGTTGCCTGATCATAGTATTGGACCATAAGGAATATTAAAGTTCCAAAATAGGATTTACGTATCTATGAATGAGAATATAAAAAGCAAAATACTTAAAGAGGTGCATCGAGCAAAGAATACAATTCATCTCGGTAGCAATAGGATGTATTGGAATTTAAAACAGCTCTACTATTTGAACGGCATGAAGAAGGACATAGCCAAGTTGTTTCCACCTATTTAACTTGAAATCAGGTTAAAGCTGAACATCAAAAATCATTAGGATGGAACATATAACAATGGATTTTGTATTGCGATTACCTAGGGTACAAAGAAGTCATGACACGATTTGGATTATTATTGACAAGTTGTCTAAATCTGCTCACTTTTTGCCCATAAATGTAAGATATACCCTAGAGAAATTGGCAATATTGTATCCAGACAAAATTATAAGATTGCATGGAGTCCCAATAAGCATCGTTTCTGATCGAGGCCCTCATTTTGTCTCTCGTTATGGCATCAATTGCAAGGAGCTTTAGGTACTAAGCTCAACTTTAGTACTACTGCTCACCTACAAACTAATGGACAAACTATGTACTATTTAGACTGTTGACCATAATGTTGAGGACATGTGTTCTAGAATTTGAAAGGAGTTGGGATCAGTGCCTCACCTTGATAGAATTCGTGTATAATAATAACTACCACTGTTTCATTGAAATGGCACCCTGTGAAGTAGTTTATGGAAGAAGATGCTGATCACTTGTAAACTTGGACAAAGTTGAATAAAGGAAAATTGTTGAAGCTTTCTTTTTTTCTCTCATTTTGCTCTCAACTTCTTGAAGCTTTCTCTCCAAATTTCAAGTAATTTCACCATAGAAAGTGAGCTTCCCTTCCTTCTAAGCAAAGTTCTAGGCTTGTTTAAGGTATGTACCATAAGCTTTAACCATTAATTTCAAGTTTGATTGGTCTTTTGTACTAGTTTAATATTGAATTCTTATGATTTTTAACTTGAAGATTTATGCTTGAAATGAAGTATTACTTGTTAGAGATAGTGTTTTCTTGTTTAGATTGAGTAGTAGATAGTATTAAATCTTGAAATTTTTAAGTGTTACATGTAGCTTGGAAGTAGAAACTTGAGCTTTGAGTGAGATTTTGATTTGAATTGAGTTTGGATTGAACTTAGAACTTGTTGAACTATGGATTTGATGGTTGAAATCTTGAAAGAAAAACAAATTTGGGAAGGCCGAATTTAAGGGGAAATAATGTCAAAATTTTGTTAGAAATAAAAAGAAAGCAAATAGATAGAATTCCTACCCAAGAACATGTCAAATTTAGTGAAATTAGTGTGCTGGAATTTTTACCAAATGACCAAATGTTGAACAAAACTTTCTTAAAAAATGAAAACCCTAAAATGAAAACCCTAAGATGGAAACCCTAAACCCTAAACCCTAAACCCTAAACCCTAAAACTAAAACCCTAGAAATAAGTGGGGTATTTCTTGAATTTTCTTACTAAATTAATTAGGGTTTAAATCGAGTTTTCATTAGATTATTTCTTTTAAATTTCAGGACCCGAAAGCGAGACCCAACCTTTTTACGAAATATTCTCGTAGGCATTCCAGGTGAGTGTCTTTATGTGTGCATGATACATGTAATATGATATTTCCATTTGTAAATATTATGCTATGATTGCAAATACTATGTGATAAAATGTGCTACTGGAGGAAAGATGTATACTTTATCGCATCTATTCCACCATGTGCTACTTGTTTTCATGATTAAATGTGTTATTTGTGTTTGAGACTACCGTGACTAACTTCACCGTTACTTCACGGATAGTCAACTTGAACGTGCGTGGGAGGATATAAGGTGCTGGGTGTTTTAGGGCGTGATGTTCATTCCCTTGTGAGTTGTGAATCCTCTAAGAGGCCAACTCCGGATTAAACTTTCTTGCGTGTTGGCCCTCCAAGGTCGAGATTTCTCCCTGGATGTGGTAGCCTGTACGGAGGTTATAAGGTGTATGGTGGTTAGGGTTCTTGCTTGATATTACCGATATAACCCTTGGCAAGGACCTGAGCTATTATCTCGATCCCAACGCCCTGGGTACATAATCGGTATTTGTTTCTCCTGCGGTCGAGCTTGCTCCCGTAGTTGAGCCCTAAATCCGCCATTGACTACTTGTTTATTTATTTGTTCATGTGTTGATTAAATATCTTGTTAAATTATTTTATTTTCCTGAAATAATGGATTCTTGGCATGCCTGCATGTCCTGGGCACTCATTGGGCTATTATAACTCATTCCTTTATTTGTTTTCCTTTACCCAGGCATTTCCCACTCTTAAAGCTGGGCATGGCGAGTTTAATTATAGTAGACATTTTGTTCTTGTATTTTGGATAACCGAGCTGTTTGGTTACCATTGTAAATGGTATGTATATTTTGGGCATGTATACTTTTAGTACATGGCTTGTAAACTTTTAGTGACTTTTGTATCTTAAGTTGAACTATGTGAGTGTATTCTATTTTGGGTTAACTATATGTGAATGTTCCGAGTGCGTGCTTGAGTGAGTCCTGGCGAGAGCTAGGCAGGCAGTCCGCTAAGCCCTTTGGTGCGCCTCTGGGTAAGGTGGGGCTGTCACAAGACATGTCAAACATCCTGAAGAGCTAATGATCTCTTGTTCAAAAAAAAAAATAAACCAATAAAGGTACTAGAATGAGAGATAAAAGTTCTAAGAAACAAAGAAATCCCTCTATTTAAAGTATTACAGAGACACCATGATACGGAAGAAGTAACATAGGAGCTTGTGGGGGAAATGAACGGAAATACTTAGAACTATTCATGTGTGCAAGTGAGAATTTCGAGGAAAAAATTCTTTTAAGGAGGGTGGAATATTTGGGCTTGCAATTAATTTACCAAAACTTTAGTTGCTTATTTACTAATTTTTTGTTTATACCATTCCCAGAGTTAGTTTATGGGGTAAAGTTCATGGTTAAGCAAGTAAAATCTAGTCACTAAATTTGCTACCTATGTAATCGTAAGACAAAATAATGAAAATATGATTTACACTAGTTATAAGTTATGTATATGTTACATAAATAATAACTTAAACAATAAATTAGACAAATTCTTAATCAAGCCTTACATGATAAAGAAAGAAAACCAAGCAAAATAAGAAAAAATAAAGAAAGACAAGGTCAAGAAAACTAGGCAGAGCTTGAGGTGTTCATTTCTTGAGAGTTGGAGGGTGAAATGCATAGGTTAAGCAAGCATCTTGACCCTAAAATAAAACCTAACACCTGCTAAATGAAAAGACATGAAAGAAAGTGGGAAATTAGTAGGTGAGTGACCAAGAAAGTGAGATTAAAAAGACTTGAAAAAAGTTGGAAAACCCCATGAACCAAAGCTGAAAATTAGAAAAAAAAACCTTTAACTTGGAGAGGTTGAAGGTAAATTTACTTGTTTTCTTGATTTATTATATATGCTACTAAGTTAATAGTCTTATATGTATTGATTTGAAAATGAAAATTCACCAAGATTGTGAGTTTAATTATACTTGTCATTTCTTGTAAGTGAGACCAGCGAGAACTAGGCAAGCGCTTGATCATGGTTCGATAGTGTATCCTGGTTGGGCGTTACAGTAATATTTACTCTTTAAAAATATATTTGCTAATTTTGTCTTTTTACATTATATTTATCTTTAGAATAATTTCAGTTCTTAAATTCATTTTGTGTGTTTGGAAATTTATCCATGTAATTTGGTAATTTTTAGGGATCTCTATATATTTACTTCAAATTTTTGAATTGCACAGCTCCAGGAACTTTTCTCAAGGTGGTTTTTCCTTTGAATTTATTATTTAAATCCTAGCTATAGATTAATCTCATTATATAATTTTTTATGAAATTTGGTGATTTTCAAAAGTGTACAAATATGTTAACTATATGTTTTAGTATTTTAACCACTTTTACTACTTTATAAACATACAACTATTTTTTGCCGGCATTATATCATGTAGTCATATTTTTGTAGGGAAACCTAAACCTCATTTGGACTAATTTATGAGGCATTATTTCGAAAAAATTTCACTGTTGGTGTTTAGATTGTTTGGAAAATTTTTCAACTTTTTCAAAGTTGGTTTGACCAAAAATTTTTTGGCGCTTTTTGGAAAACAATTGTTCAAATTTTCTCACCAAGTGTTTTCATTTTAAATTTCAAATGATTTTACAAAATTCATAAATTTAGTACTTTTTAACTATGACTGAATGCTCATTATAGGATGCTCTGTTGTAACGAGTGACTAATATTCCACCTCTAACATTTATATTTTCAAAGTAAGCATTGACACTGGACGTTCCCAACGTACAATGTCAATGCTCCTTAATCCATCGCTACCCTATAAGGAGGGGAAAATTTTCATTGTGATTTTTTCCATTTTTCTAAACAAAATTTGAAGCCAAAAATGCTAAATTTTATGAATAATTGCATAAAAAACTGGAACAAATTGTTAGAAAGTTTATGAACAATTCCAACACTTTTTCAAAATAATTATTCACTATCCAAACAAGTATTTTAAAAATTTTTCAAATTTCAAAAACTTTCCCATCTTTTCAAAAAGTTAACAAAAATCCTCAAATATTATTATGAATAATTCTCCAAATAATACATATCCAAAAGGAGCCCTTATGTCTAGCACGATGCAACAACTTTGCGGATCTTAATGAAGGTTTGGCCGTTATTGTTGAACATTTGAACTTGAATTACGTGATTCTTGAGCAATGTAAAGAAAAACCTAAAATTTGCAATGCCTCAAACTTTATTAACTGCACAATCTTCAAATTTAACCTAGAGTTGGAGCACTCTCTCTCTCTCTCTCTCTCTCTCTCTCTCTCTCTCTCTCTCTCTCTCTCTCTCTCTCTCTCTCTCTCTGATTCTTGAAATCCATATTCAAATTCAAATTAACTTCTCACGCGTTCATTTTGAATGCTTGAACATAAAAAATTCAAATGTTCAAGAAAATATCATCAAATCAATTGTTAAGCCCAAATTGTAGAAAACATTAAATTTAATTCAAGCATAAACCTTTTAGCCCTTGAATTAAATATTTTTCAAGGGAATACTTAGAGGACATTTTCTTTTAATTAAGAAATTATCCAGAGTTTTTGACTTCCGTTTCTAAATTAATAAATTTTATATTTATGCAAATTTTCATGTCTTTTGTTTTCAAGCACAAAATTTATATGTAAAAAATTCTGGCACATTTGGTGTGACAATCTCTTCCTCTCATCTTTTCTCTTCTAATAAATTCTTGTTCTAAGAATTCAACAATAGACTCAAGTAAGGCAAGTTCTGCTAATGTTAATTGAAAAGTTATTACTTCTCAAGATTCAATCACCTCTACTCCTACAAATTAAAAGGTGCAATATATTGGACCAATGACAATGAGCAAAACAAAGGTTTCAATACAAACAGTTAAGGAGGATTGCTACAATTGCTAAGGTGGAAACCTTTCAAGAGGTGGACTCTACAATTTTTCCAAGCAAGATGGTGATTGTGTTTCCCACAATCCATGTCCTCATGATTCAAGTAATTTAACAACTCTTGTGGTGATGCCCATGATGATGACAAGTACAACAACTATTGAAGAATAAACTTGCTCATGCGACTAAGTACATCGAAGGGCATGTGAAAAATTAAGATGCATAATAGCCAAATTAATAGATAAGATTGAAAATTTTTATGGATATCCTTTTTTGTGCTAAAGTAACCTAAAATTCATGATGATGCTTAGACTTATTCCAAAATGAAGGATGCTTCAAAGTCACATGTGACAAAGAGCATTTCAATCTCTCCTAATGGAATAATTCATGTCAATCACTTTAAGGAGTTTATTGAGAACATGATCAAAGACAAGTTTGATGGAAATACTCATTCCACTATTATATCAAACCATACACTACGATAGTTGATGTCCTAGGGATGCCTGTTGATTCTAACCTCTCAAATTTCAATACTTTGATGGCAAAAGAAACCCAAAATAACATAAGGCGTATTATGTGGAGATACCTGATGTTGCTAACACAATAGAGATTTGTTATATGAGCAATTTGTGCTTCAATAAAATTTAATATAGTTAACTAGTAAATTGATGTTGAACTGGCTCTATTGATAGTTGGGAACAACTAAAGCAAATCAAATCATACTATAACACACACAAACAAGTAACAAAATTAACCTAATATCTCTTTTAACACAAGTGTACGAGTAAATTATAATAGAAGAATATTGGGTCAATCTTACGAGGAAACAAAATGTCGCACTTATCAAGGTTTTATCACTTACTATATTATTTAGACAATGATTGATCAAGTAGAGAATGAAACTAAACAAAGGAAATTCAACTTCTTGAAATATGATTGATTATCATGAACTTGCAAGATTGTATAAAAATTGTGCATCAAGTTGGTCAAAATAAAAATTTCCACTCAAAATCCTAAAGTTAGGAATAAAACCTTAAAACCTTGATATAATTGAAGCCAAATTCATTTTATTTATAGTTAAAACACGCTAAAAACATATAATAAAGAGTATGCTAAAATAGACAAATCTATCACTTATCAAACTCCCCTACACATGAATCATTGCTTGTCTACACGCAATATGAAAATGCGAGTGCAAAAATAGTTCAAGTATTGAAATAACCAATGCACATTGTTGAATGTAATTCTACAAAACCAAGTACGTAGTCATTATGCAATTCCTTTTAATGCTTCCGATATTCATAATACCAAGTAAAGAGGAATTAATATCATAATTGAGCTAGTTTAACCAAATTTATTTGCCTTATAAAATTTCCATAAACAAGTGATCAACATGAGTGTAGACACCAAATTTTGACACACTATTTATTTTCAAACATTGGAAGGGCATGTTTGTACTTTTTGGGACAAATTTTAATTTTTTAATAATCTAGGGGGCAAAATAGTAATTTTATTTGTAAATATTTTTCTATCAGCTTTTGGGGGTTTTAAATTCATATTTTTACTTTCATGTGAATTTGTTAATTTCTTATGATTTTTCTGGATTGACGATTACTATTTTTTTTGTGAATTTTCATTGATCAAAGGCAAAATCGTCATTTTACAAATTAAATTCATTTTTTGCCAATTTTTGAGTCATAAATACATTTTTCATTGTTTTAGGCTTATTTTTAATTTTTGGTAATTTTTTGAGATCAATAGCTATTTTTCTCCAAATTTTCATTGCCCTAGGGCAAAATCGTCATTTTACAGTTTAAGTTTATTTTTCGTCAATTTTTGAGTCATAAATGTATTTTCCAGTGTTTTAAGTTTATTTTTAATTTTTGGTAATTTTTTTGAGGCCAATAGCTATTTTTCTGTAAATTTTCATTTTCTAAGGGCAAAATCGTTATTTGACAGCTTAAATTCATTTTTTGTCAAATTTTG
The DNA here is from genome assembly GCA_024721245.1 of Mitragyna speciosa. Classification (NCBI taxonomy): domain Eukaryota; kingdom Viridiplantae; phylum Streptophyta; class Magnoliopsida; order Gentianales; family Rubiaceae; genus Mitragyna; species Mitragyna speciosa. The sequence goes on from CM045564.1 coordinate 11,143,769, forward strand.
AGTCAAAAAGGCATTTTCTAATGTTTTAAGCTTACTTTTAATTTTTGATAATTTTTTGAAGCTAATATCTATTTTTTGTGTATTTTCGTTGTCCAGGGGCAAAATCATCATTTTACACCCCTAGCGCAGTTTTTATCAGTTTTGAGCTCTAGGTTTTTATTTTTGAAATCTACTATGAATCCTTTTTGAAAATTTAGAGATTGCTGTCAGATTCCTTGTATTAATTTTTAATTTTGGGATTAAAAAATATTTTTTTTAATAAAATTAGCAGTTTTAATACCAGTGGCGTTTTCGTTATTTTATAGCATTCTTAGCCAACAAGACAAGTGGCCTATAAATACTCCTTTTAATCACCAAAACAAGAGGAGGAAAAATGGAAAACCCTAAACACGCACATTTCTTACCTTTAAGGATTAAACACGCACATTTCACACTCAAAAACACACACAACAACCGCCTGGTTCCAATTGGTTACTGTTCATCTTCAACATTCTTTTCACTATTCATCGTCAACAACGACTAGATTCTTTCTTTTCTACTGTTCATCATCAATCCATTTTCAAGATTTAAAAGGTGAAGTTCTTTTCTTTTGTTTTGATTCACTTTTCTTCCATCCTCCTATGCTAATTTGATTAATTGTGTCTATTCTTCTAGGAATTTTGAGTTGAATCTTTTATATTTTTTCCTCTTAGTTTTTGTTTTCTAGGTTTTGTTCTTTCTGAGTTTTGTTCTTTCTGTTTCTGGGTTATAGTTTTTTCTGGGTTCTCCTTCCTCTTCTGTTCTACCCACGGCCTCCCTTAAACCTTAGTACATCTTCTGCCAAAAATCAAAAGCAACCCAAACCACCCATCAACAACAACCAGCAACCTCCAGGCCAGTCCAGTTTTCCATAACCACGCCTCACAGCACTCCTCCATCTCTTTCACCTGCTACCAATCACAGCTCCATACACCATTGGACCACCAGTCACCATTTTCGGCCAGAGAGAAAACAAAATTTCATCTCCTCCATCTCCAATGGCCACACCTAGCCACATGCCAATTTCATAACAATACACACACATCACCCAATTTCAACCAATACCATACACAAATACACACAGACACAGGACACATTACAAACTGTCATCAGATACACACAAACACAGATACATTTCACGCACAGATACACACAGACATAGACACATTACACACACAATACATGCACAAACACACACATAGATGCACACAGGCCCATACATTAAGCCAGAAGTTTCCCCTGAACCTCCGGCAACCCACCACCACACAAATTCTCCGTCCAGCAAACCCATTCACCACACCATCAATTGACCAAGTGACCTGCAGAAAACAATATCACAGTAACCCCAAGCCACCAAAATCGTCGATATCATCATCACCCTCACTCTTCACTGCCCAAACTGCAAGGTAAAAACAGTGCAAATCCACCATCCAAAACACAACCTGCACACACAAGTAAAACACTCACCTCCAACAGTTCACCACACGAATGCACCACTCCCACCACCAATTTCCCTCTGGCATCACCAAACCCACAATTCGTTACCGAAATTACCACCTGCCCCTACCTCCTTCTTCCCCCTCGCCACCCCTACTGACTTGCCACTGTCACTCTCCAACATAAACCCACCATTCCAAATCCCTAATTTCCTCTCTCACAATCACCACCCACCATCAATTAGCACCCTGACATGCACAAAATCACCACCATGTAACCTCCGGCCACCATCAATTCGAGCAAAAAAAATGGGTCCTGTATGCCCCAAAGCTAGAGAGAACGGAGAGACAGAAGGAAAGGGAACGAAATGGAAAAGAAAGAACTGGGGAAAGAACAGAGGGAGGGGCGATGAAATCAGAGAGAGAACGCGAGCTTGGAAAGAAAAGAAAGAAGGGATAACTGGAAGAAAAAACTAGAGAGAAATTAAAGAAACAAAGAGACGGAGAGAAGGGGAGAAACAAGGAGAGAAAACACAATGAAAAACACAGATAGAAGGGGAAAAGAAGAGAGAGAAGAACGAACAGAGGGATGGATCTGGTTTCATTCGACAAAGAAGAGATAGGCGAGAGAGAAGAAGAATAGAGAAATAAAAGAAGAAGAAGAAAAAATAAATTCTGGGGATTTTGGGAAGAATAGGGATTTTGTGGGTTAACCGATTTAATTTTGAGAATTTTTCTGGTGTTTTGTTTTTCTTGTTGTTTTGTTTGTTTTGCTAAGTTTAGTAGCTTAATCAATCCCTACTAATTGCTTATTTTTGACTTGTTTAGTTTAGTTTAATGTTTAAGCTGGTTAATTAAGCTAATATGATTAGTTAATCCCGTTTAATTTGTTTATTTTTTTATCTTATTTATCACAAATAAATATATATTTATGTTTATGTCCTTGTCCATTTCTAAAATTATTGACATGCCCCAAAAAGATTTTATTTTTATGCAATTGAGTGCTCCATAATTTTTAGTTTGCTTCAATTAAGTCCTGATTAATTGCGACTAACCTTAGTAGTTGCTGAAATTTACATTTTGTGCCCGCACTATTATAAAATTTATTGTCTTGCCTTCCCAATTTGTTTTAATTTTGCATCTCTACCCCCTTAGATTTGTTTTAACTTTCAATTTTACCTCTTAAGTTTTATGAAGCATTATTTTAGTCCCCTTGGTTGCTAACCTTTACATTTTACCCTCAATTTTTTTAGTGCCTTGTATTTACTCTTTATATTGAGATACCTTGACTTGTGTGTTCGTTTTTTTTAAGCTTTTGTACTGAGTCTTCAAAGAGGTATTCCTATTCCTCATTAATTCATCTTTATGTGCCCCAATGTGCCTTTATGTGATTTTTATGTATGTTTCTTCATATATTTCTTATTTTATTTTTACATTTTTTATTTTACATGCTTTTTGCTTATTTATTTATTTTATGTTATTTAATTTCAAATTTTATTGTTTTGACAAAAAGTGTAGTATTTGTGTATTTGGCTAGTCAATGTAATAGTTAGATTATTTTTCTCATATTTTAGCAAAATTTGTGTAATTAGATAGAAAGTGTAATAGATAGGACATTTTTAATTTCCCCCCTTAAATTGTAAATTATGCCCCGGTGTAATAGTTAGGGTTTATTTGCTTTTGCGTGCTTACGTGCTTATTTATTTTACTACTTTCATTAGGATTCTGCATCTAGATATTATGCTTACATGTTATATGCTCCTATGTGATCTTATGTGTTTTTTTATGTTTATTTGCTTTCAATTTATGCTTTATCGCTTTGATTTAAGTTTTAACAATCTTTATTTCGTCACCACACTAGTCCAACGCTAGTTGTGGCTTTATCGCTTTCCCGCTTGTCCAAAGCTAGTGGGGATCCTTAGAAAGGGCTAGTCCAACGCTAGATCCTTAGGACATTTTAGTATTAGGTACACTCGTGTGTTTTTTACATCCTACTTCACACATTTTAGTTTTCTTTCCATTCTGCATGATTTTGTTATTATTATTGATATTGTTTATTTATTTATTTTTATACATCTTCAAATGTATGACATCTAGGTTGCATTTTCACTTAAATTTATAGGACATTTTGTGTGATCTAACTAGAAATAGTCGTCTACTTACGTGGGAAGCGGTGGTGTACAGGCCGTTCCCTCCCTCCGTGAGTAAAAACATTCAATCACGAGTTATTAGTCCCCCGTACCCATCATGTTGCATACCCACCTTTTTTCTTCACTTATTATATATTAGTATTTTCTTTTCTTTTTTGCATCACATTTTGCATAAAACTTATGACTCCCTCGAGATCTCAACTCGGGTTTCGCAATTAATGCGATAATCCCGACCAAGCCTTGACGTGACATTCCGATCCTCCCGATACCCACATTTAGACTTAGGATTTGCATTCATTTAGATATATCTGAACACAATAGAATCTATGGTTAAATTAGGAAAATTTGATTAGACCTCGCAACTAGCTTCGGCTAGGTTGAAAGGGTGCTTTAGGCGCTAGCCTTTGCCTTCCCTTTCTTCAAATGTGACTCTCGGACCTTTTTTCTCTCGATTTTTCGTAGACCGGAGTCAAAAAGGGTTTTTAATAATTTTTCTAAAATTTTAATTTTTGTTTTGTTTAAACGATTTTTTTGGGTGACTTGGTACACCCTAACTCAGTATCAAGTGGCGACTCTATTTTTTTAAAACCTTTTTCAAATTAAGTTGGCCAAAATTGTCGCATTTCTTAGTCCCGGCCTTATTTTCTTTTAAAATATCATTTTTTTTACTAAATCACACTTTTTACTAAAACACGATTTTTTCTCACACACGCACGGCTTTTCCAAAACCTTTATTTTCAAAAAGGGTCACCGAGACCAGACCGTCTTTTCAAGACGTGACAGTCAACGACCCCACTAACACCCTTTTACTTTTGTTTACGATTTTTTCGGACACGACAATGAGCAACCTAGTACTTGTCATGCCTATGATTTATTTCATACAATAGGGACATATTAATTTTTCATAAACTTTAAGTTTGAAACTATCTTTTGATGTGAAGGTTAACATTTGTATATGAAAGTCTCCAGTTTCTCAACACTTCAAATATTTTCAACCATAACTCAATCTTTACTTGAGAAATGAACTGCCTTTTGATGCAAAGACTGGCATTGAGTGATAAAGATCCTTGATTACTCAACTATTCAGTTTTATCAAGCTTGCTATGCATACTCTTAAATCCAGTGCCTTTTGATGCAAAAATCAACATTTTTAGATGAAGATTCTCGGTTACTTAGCACAAGAACCATTGGAGTTGTTCAATAATATCATTCAGCTTTCACTTTAATCATATAAAGTCCTTTTATATAAAAAAAAATCCTTATAAAATATAAGTTGCACTTTTTGTCCATATCTACCATTCGAATTGTAAAATCAAGTAAAGAAGATAAATTTTAATCAAACATGCAAAATCAAGAAATAATTGCATCCATTTTAGATGATATACTTAATCCCTATATCTTCCCCAAACCTCATAAAGAGACTTTCCATTGCTTTGGTTAAAACTTCTTGTGTCCATACGAACTTTGTGGTCTTTCCCAGTGGAAAATATTTATTCAAAAAGGCCTTTGAAATGTCTGCCCAAGTAGCAAAGATATTTGGTGGGAATGATTCTAACCATTGTTTGACTTTCTCTCTTAGTGAGAATGGAAATAGTCTTAAACGTATTGCATCTTCCGTTACACCACTAAATTTAATGGTATCACATATTTTCGTAAATCTAGCCAAGTGTATATTAGGGTCTTCATTAATATTACCACCAAATTGGATTTGTTGAATCATTTGAATTAAAGATAATTTTATTTCAAAAATATTAGCATTAATCGATGGCCCTGCAATACTTGTGTGAGAATTGGTTGGATGCGATATAGCAAAATCTCTTAAAGAACTAAGATTAGGGATAGGGTTTTGAGTTACCTCCTCCATGGCTACCTTTTGTTGTTGTGGTTGAAGTTTACTTGAGGATTCACCTAATTCCTCCACCTCTACTTGTTCTACTTGCCTTCCTTGCAATTCTTTTTATTTTTGGATCAAATGGAAGCACCACCTTCAAGTTCCTATGAATACACCTATAAAACAAAAAGAAAATACATAAGAAACAAATCAAAATAAACAAAGTTTAGACTAATAGAGCTTGTTTTGGCCTAATATTGCCTTGATTCCTGGCAATGGCGAAACTTAATGAGATGTAGATTAGGTATGCAAATTTCAATCAAAACAAACACCGATCAACTAATATTAACCTAATCTCCCATTTTGCTACAAGTATATGGATCGGTTGTAGTATGTGGAGTATTAGGTATCGAATCCCATGAGGAATCAAATTGGTTACTGATAAGTAAAAAATTAGCCAATATTATTATATATGTTATTATGTATTTTTGGTAAGTTTTAAGTGGAATCAAAATAAATTTTGGCTTCAAATGACTTAGTCTCATAAATTAGGGTTTATTGCCTAAATTAGGGTTTTTAAGGTAAAAGTGTTATTTTGAACTATTTAATGGACCATTCTTTTTTATTATTTGCAGATTCATCATACTTAATCCCAATTTGGACTAACGGAAGTCAAAGAGCATCAAAATCAAAGTGATTAAGTGGATGGAACAATTGAAGAATTATTGAAAAATCAATTGTGGAAAAATGTAAAATTCAGCAAAAATAGGTGGAAATGAATGAAAAAGGCTTAGAACACATGGAAGAACAGATCAGCAAGCTCAGCATTAAGTAGGGCAAATTTCCTTAGATCTGCAGGTCATTCGTGGGTCAGTGACCCGCGGATCGACACGAATTTCCAGATTTCAGCTTATACAACTTGTTTCATCCTCCAGCTATTTTTGCAAACTTTTGAATTGGACCTAAGGTTTTGCAAGTTGAAGATTTTATGGGGAACATAAATGAAGACTTTTATGCCAAATTAAACCATCAAGAAGGATCTTCATCATTCCAATGCATTGAATGTAGTTGCAAGTTGGAAAATGACTTGTAGGATCCTTGTCTATAAATGGAAGTCATTTGTAAAGAGTTTAGGGAGGCTAAGTGAGGAAGGTTGTAGAGAATTGCTAAAATTCTCTTAGTTCATAATAGAGATATTGTGAGTTTAAGAGAGTTTCTTGTTCAAAAACCCTTGTAGCAACTCTTGTGGAAGAAATACAAGTTCTTGAAGCCATTTCTATGTTGAATAAGCTCTCTTTAACTTTGTATAATTCATTTGTCTTGATTGCTATGGCTAGTTGTGTTCAATTCAAATGTTTTGATTTGGAAACAACTATGTTGAGCTAAATTCCTACTTCTAGGGTTTTGATGAAACTAATGAATCCATATTAAGGCTTGTGGTTGATTAAACTTGCCATTTCTTTCTTTTGTTTTTTCAATTATTCAAGTTTGAACCTTGTATATGAAAGGCCATCACATGCAAAGCATCTTAGTTACTAGGATTCAATTAAGTTTGTTCTTAATAATGGAAAATGAATAATTGAGCTTAAGTACTAACACATGGAGATAGTGTTATGCTTATGAGGACTTAATGAAGCAATTCATGCATACAAAGACAAATCTATCACGGATGTAGGTAGGTGGAATCAATTCATTGTTGATAAGTAATAAATTTACTTACTTTTTATATAATATCTTTTATATGTTTTTAGTGTGTTTTAAATATGTTTTCAGTATTTTTTATATTAAAAAGGCTCAGTATCATTATTTTCCATCAAATAAAGGATTGCTCTTAAATTAGAGTTTTAGACCGGAAATTAGGGTTTTAAGGAAGAAATATTATTTTAAGCAAATTAATGCCCAAGTTTATTTGATTTTGTTGGGAAATGATGATTAAACACAATTTGGATCAATTGAAGCTCAAGGAATATCAAAATTGAAGGATGATTCAAGTTGTACAAATTTTATCATTTAAAGCTTGGAATTTTCGGCAAATATTTTCTTCACCAAATTCTACTAAGGAAAATATGGTTTATTGATAGAAAAACGTCTCAAGGGCATTATGGGAATAACCAAAATTTAAAAAGGGCAAATTTGAAAATTGAGAAATGATCAGCAGGTCACGATCCGCGGGTTGCCACCTGTGGATCATCATCAATTTGTAGATTTCGACTCTTCTAATTTGTAGCTTGTTCACACCTCTTTTGCAGACAATTCAAACATCCAGTTGCATCTACACTGCCCTAGGAGAATATTGCAAAGATCAAGGCAAGATTTTCCAAGATTTGGAATCAAATTCCATCATCACATCTTTAACTTGGAAAGAGACTTGAGTTAGGGTTATTTCTATAAATAGATGCCTTTGTAGTCATGGAAAGATATGCTTGGTTTTGTGCTTGAAAAACTAAAAACCAGTAGCTGGGTAGGAGGAGCACTCCTTGTAAATACTTAGAGTAGATTTTCTTTCTTAGTTTTGTAATAGGCAAAATCATATTCTCGTAACAAGACTTTGGATGAACTACTTTGTATTCAACATGTTTGATGAAATGCAAGGACAAGTTTTGGAGTGAATTTCATCCAACAAATGAGCAACTCTAACCTTATTCCTTTTAGTTTCATTCATGCATGCTTGTTTACTTTCATTTATGTGCTTAAATTTATCTTAAATATGTTGAACTAAGTTGATTTCCACTAGGTTTAAGATGAATCTCTAATATGATTTGAATTGGTTTATGGCCTATTTATTCTTGTTTATTCATTTACTTGGTCTTAACACTTTGTTGTTGATTAGCTACCAACTTCAAGTAATCTAGTTGTTATTTGACAACGAGATTTGCACTTAACAATGGAAAGAGTAAATGGAACTTATATTGAATCTTACGAGAGTAGTGATTCACATAGGTGGATTAAGGTTTGAAGCCACAATTCATGAGTTAAATGAACTAATGCATGCTAGACTTTTCCACGAGAGTAGGAAAGCTAATGTATTAGTAGTCTTCCATTCATAGAGAGAACTAATTAGGAGTAAAAATGGAATTGAATCCTAAATATGGATAAAAATCATTATGGCTATAAGCTAAACTTTCATATTTGGTAGATTCTTAAGCCTAGTCAACTTGTTTAACTAGTTTCTTCATTGTTTGTTTACTTGAAATTGATTTTCCTACTATTTCACCACCTTCTAAGTTTGATTGTTTAAACAATAGAGTAAGTTAGTAGCTTTGGTAGTTGCTAGTTCACATTTCCTCATGGGATCGACACTAATACTCATCACAACTACAATTGACCCGTGCACTTGCGGAACGAGTATTAGATTATAAATTTTATTACTTGTTTGTGTGATTTGAAGTGGATTTATTGCTATATTTTGATATAACCTAAACTCACAACCAAGTTTTTGGCGCCGTTGCCAGGGAAACAAAGAAATCTTGGTAATATCAAGGCAAATACAAGCTTTCTTAGTCTAGACATTTTTATTTTTCTTGTTTTAATATCCTGTTTTTTGTAGGTACCTGTTGAAGCAAGGGTAAAGAAGGAGAAATTGAACTAGAAGTCATTCAAGCATTTCATCAAACACATGGAAGGCAATTACTCTTGGAACAACTATTGGCCTTATAATGAATACAAGTCTATTATTCATGTAGGTGTGTCTTTTAATGACGAGGTACTAATGTGATCCAAGGAGCACTCACAATTGTTAGACTTGGACTTGAACATGGTGAGCTTAGGAAAGGCATGTTCTTAGTGGAAGATGATCCACGTAGTTGCTGGTTGAAGATTATGCATGGATTTGGGCTTATTTGCAAGCTTGAAATTCGCTTTGTTTTTACTATCACATTGGGCCAAGGATTCAAGCATTGGTTATGGATCAAGTTCATCTATAAAGAAAGCTCAAAAGAAGTTGTTAAGCTGTCCAAAACAATCTTACAAAGGGCTGGTTACTTGGACTTGCTTTGAGGGCCCTTGAAGTAGCTAAATGGAGGCCCAATGGATCTTATGGAGGGATGTCCAGCCCATGGTCTGATTTTGGACGAATTTCCAATAACTTTTGTAGTTAATTATGTTTTTGTTAAGTTTTCTAAGTCTTACAGGTTGTAACTTTTAGTTAATTACCCAATTGTGATAGGTTACAACTAGTTTTAGTAGTTTACTTTATTTTAAACTTCTAGACTTTTCTTTATAAGCCTATAAATAGGCACGTTACTGTTCATACGAATTTTAGCATGAATTTATGAATAAAATTTGAGTGTTTTCTCTTAATTGAGATTCTTCTTGGTTCTATGTTGATTTAGAACTACTCTTGGTCTTATCAAGCTTGCTTGTGGCGACCACCAACTTCGCTTAGAGTTTTTCTTGTAGTTTTTTATCAAGTCTTAGAGTTAATTAGGTTAGACGATTGAACTCGCTCAACTTGGTCTAGTCTAGTTGTTCTATAGGCGTGCTCATCTTCAAGGAAGATTCAAGGCAAAACAACTCCACGTCAAGGGTTCCTTGGTTCACGAATCAAACGAGGTCTTGAGTTCAACGAGTTGCATACCTGAAATCCAAGACTTTCTTGGCAACGCAACCGTGCGCACATCAAGTGGTATCAGAGCCATCTTCTTGGATTTTTTTCTAGGTTTTTCCAATCCAATTTTTCCTTTGGAAAAATTTGGATATATCCCTTTTTTTTCTTTTTTGTTGTTTATCAAAGAGCTTCGAGCCTGGTTAAGCAACTTGTGTTTTATTTGTTTTTCTTTCTTTCAGTCGTTGTCAAAGAGCTTCGAGCCTGGACAACAAGTTGATTTCTTGTGTCTTGTTAGTTTCGTTTCTTGAAAAAAAAATTCTACTATGTTTTTCTCATTGTTTTCTTTGTGAAATTCATGCCCTAGGTTCATTAGAGTTGTTCTTGGTTACTTTTCAATCAAGAATTCTAGGTCTTGTGTGGTATTTTGTGATTCTTGACTGTTTTTGGTGTTTTTCTTGAATTTCTTATGTCAAAAATTTGCAAGAAAAATGGTTTTTTGAACATAAAACTTCATACAACCAATTTTCTTGGAAATTTAGTGGAGTTATTTTTTAGTTCTTGTGTGAAAAAAAATTAAAAAAAATTCGTGTTAAAAAAAATAAAAAAAAATCGTGTAAAGAAAAGGGAAGAAAAAGTCGTGCAAAAGGGAAGAAAAGAAAGGAAAAAAGACAAAGCACAAAGAAAAAGAAGGAAAAAGAGAGTAAAAAGGAGTGCACAACAAACAAAAACCGTGCACAAATCTTTATTCAACAATTTCTTGAAGTTTCTTGGTGTTTAGATACAAGTTCTTGAAGTTCTTGAACTTACTTTGCTAGTTTCTTGAAGTTGCACCAACTTGTTCTTGAGTTCTTGAATTCTTTGTGTTGCTGGAAATTTCTTGAAGTTCTTGGCTGAATTCTTGAACTTTCTTGATCAAATTTTGAAGTTCTTGAAGCCTTGAAGTGTTGGTCAAAGGGTTTTCATCATAAACTAGGGTTTTGTTAGGGTTTTCTTGCATGCTAGTTGCTGAAATTCGTTTTTATTTTTTGGACGAATTTCTATTGCGATTTTTGCAGAAATTCTGATGTTTAAAAGGGTTAAAAGGGTGTTAGTTGGGTTCATATAGAATTTATTTGTCTTTGGAAAACCCATTGGGAAAAGGAAAGTAGTTACAAAGGGGATTTGGAAACTTATTCTACAAAACAAGTAGTTTCCTTTTTCTTTTTGGCAAGTGGCAGGTTACACCTTGTTTCCTTTTTATTTTTTTTCATGTTTTCCAGCTGTTTGGGGAGTGTTTGACCATGGTTTGGTGTTTCCTAATTGGTTGTGTGTTGGTTTTTAATTAATTATTTGTTCAAGAATTCTTTTTGGAAAGGAATTTCTTTCCTATTCCTTAAAGGAGTGTTGGAGTTTTACTTTTTTGCACAAGAATATTATTATTTTTCAAGAGAACATTAAAAATCAAGGATTTTTACACAATTATACCACACATTAGGGTGTCTATTTTGTGCTAATTCTTGATTCTTATCCATTCTTTGATTTATTCTCTTGATCAAAAACACTCTAAGCTAATTTTTCTTGGCCTCTACATTTATTCTTTACAAGTTGAGGTTGCTATAGGTCCTTGGTGGGATTGATTGAGCTGGTTCTTCATCAAAGAGCCTACAAGAAGATTCTTTGAGTGGAAAAAGGCTTAGTGGTGAGCTCATTAGAGGGTAAAAGCCAATCTACTTGAGGGAATCGAGTGCCAAACACTAAGGGAGTGTTTCACATATTCTTGTTTATTTTCTTTTTTATTTCTAATGATTTTTCTGCAGGTTTTTTAGGTCAAAATGGCATCTCCAATGGACTTAAACAATGAATTTAAATTGTTTAGGGAAGCCATTGTTGGTGATTTTGAAAGAAAGATGCGCCTTATGAGAGATGAGATCTATGAAGAGCTAGAAAGGCATACAAATACATCCAATGTAAGGGGTTCTGCATCCAAAAATCCTTTTGAAGAGAAGGATAAACCATCAATTTCAAGACCTAAGGAGATGCCTCCATTGGAAGGAGGAAGTGAGGATGAAGAAACTCATTGGGGAGGCGACCATGGAGAGATTTTGGTAACAAGGAGAGCACTTAGTGTTGCACCTATGGAGGATGAGGAGAACATTCAAAGAGATCATATCTTCCACACTAGGTGTACCGTGCAAAACAAGGTATGTAGCATGATTATTGATAGTGGTTCATGTACTAATGTTGCTTCTACTTTGTTTGTAGATAAATTAGGGCTTGAAACAAAGAGACATCCCAAGCCTTACAAATTGCATTGGTTGGCTGAAACTGGAGACATGAAGGTGACCAAGCAAGTGTTGGTGCCATTCTCCATCAACAAATACAAGGATGAAGTATGGTGTGATGTGGTTCCTATGCAAGCATGCCATATTCTTCTTGGGCGTCCATGGCAATTCGATAGGAGGGTGACCTATGATGGCTTCAAAAATTGGTACTCTTTCATGTGGAATGGACATAAGGTGACTTTGGGTTCTATTGCACCATCTGAAGCACATGCTGATCAAGTGAGGATTGCAAGAGAATTCAAAGCAAGGGAGGAACAAAGTCAACTAGCAAGTGGCGAATCATCAAAAGAAGGATTAGTAAATCGTGTGGAGCACCAAAGAGTGGAATGTATGGATGATGGTTCCAATAAAAAGTCATGAACCAACCTTGAAGGGATGCAAATTGGCAGGATCCAAAGAGAGAAAAGTGGCCATCCGTGATATTGGGAAGAGAGAAAAGAGCAAGAGTGTTATGCTAGTTAGACCTTTAACTCTTGTATCCATGTACTCCAAAGAAGAAGTGTACTTTGCTAATTCTCTTAACCTACCTTTTCCTAGTGTTTTTGTAGTGTTATTGCAGGTTAATACTCAAGGAAAAATGTCACATACTTGCTGTTTTAGTGTTCAAATTCCTTCAATGACTAAAGAGCATCCAATCGTAGAGAAGGAATTACAACCTTGTTCAAGCGCCACAACATATAGCGAGCATTTGATGAATCTAACTGATTTTGGCCTAAGTTTTTATGTTTTAATAGCTTTAAGTTGCATTTGAATTCTATCTTATGTGTTTATTCTATTAGGGTAGGTGATTATGTTTTGCATCTAAGTAGTTTTGCTTCATCTAGTGCAGTCTTTCTTGAAAGCTTTCTTGTGTTGCATGATCATGTCTTAAACGATTTTCAGTGTTTATTTTATAAGTTTTTATGTTGTGTTAAGGTTTATGCATTTGTGTGCATGTTCTATCTCATACAGTTTTAGTGTTTTACATTCAACATGTTTAGTTTTGCATGATGCATTCTGTTTTAAGGATTATGATAAGTTAAATCATCATGTTTTAAGCAATTTTCAGTATGCTTTATGTGGTTTATCATGTCACATTACTTGCTCTAGGGTTTATGTGATTGCGCATACATTTGTTTTCGATCATTCTAGTAGTTCTTGTGTTTATTATTATGTTTTACATTGTTCTTATACACAAATTATAGGGAGTCATATCAATGATTTTCAGTGTGTTTCTCCAAGTGTTTTACCTATAAAAATCATTTTTGTCAGTTCAAAGTGTTATAGTATTTTAGTTTGTGACAATATTCATTTGTTTTTGTTACATCGGTTGAATTATTTTAGTGAGTTGATTGATGATATTTTCCATGTTTTAGGATTTGTTTTGCATAGTGCATTCAGAATTATAGCATGTTATCTTCATAATTCACATTTTCTACACTTGTTTGTAGTTAGTAATTTTTTAGATTCTGGTTATACGTTTTTATTTGATCATGATTTCTATCTTGTTAGTGAGTGTTATTTTGAGTCAATTTCTAGTTATATAAGTGCTGAATCTCGTGTTTTTCTTGTTAGTCATTCGTATATGTTAATTCTTTTTCATGTTTTTAAAGATATTTCTCATCTAGGCATGTTTATTCTTCTTAAGTTAGAATTTGTTATTGCACCTATGACTTGTGATTTAGTAGTTTATGCTATTTGTGTTCATAGTTGCATTAGGCTACTTGTTTTACATTTATCACTTGAGTTAGTTATGAGCATGCTTAAAATTTGTGATTGTTTCTCTATCAATCCTTTAGTTACTTATGTTAATTTATATGAACTCGCAAATTCGAGGACGAATCTTTTCGAGGAAGGAGGGATTGATGTGATCCAAGGAGCACTCACAATTGTTAGATTTGGACTTGAACATGGTGAGCTTAGGAGAGGCATGTTCTTGGTGGAAGATGATCCACGTGGTTGCTGGTTGAAGATTATGCATGGATTTGGGCTTATTTGCAAGCTTGAAATTCGCTTTGTTTATACTATCACATTGGGCCAAGGATTCAAGCATTGGTTATGGATCAAGTTCATCTATAAAGAAGGCTCAAAAAAGTTGTTAAGCTGTCCAAAACAATCTTACAAAGGGCTGGTTACTTGGACTTGCTTTGAGGGCCCTTGAAGTAGTTAAATGGAGGCCCAATGGATCTTATGGAGGGATGTCCAGCCCATGGTATGATTTTGGACGAATTTCCAATAACTTTTGTAGTTAATTATATTTTTGTTAAGTTTTCTAAGTCTTACAAGTTGTAACTTTTAGTTAGTTACCCAATTGTGATAGGTTACAACTAGTTTTAGTAGTTTACTTTATTTTAAACTTCTAGACTTTTCTTTATAAGCCTATAAATAGGCATGTTACTGTTCATACAATTTTTAGCATGAATGTATGAATAAAATTTGAGTGTTTTCTCTTAATTGAGATTCTTCTTGGTTCTATGTTGATTTAGAACTACTCTTGGTCTTATCAAGTTTGCTTGTGGCAACCATTAACTTCGCTTAGAGTTTTTCTTGTGTTTTTTATCAAGTCTTAGAGTTAATTAGGTTAGATGATTGAACTCGCCAACTTGGTCTAGTCTAGTTGTCCTATAGGCGTGCTCATCTTCAAAGGAAGATTCAAGGCAAACAACTCCACGTCAAGGGTTTCTTGGTTCACGAATCAAATTAGGTCTTGAGTTCAAGGAGTTGCATACCTGAAATCCAAGACTTTCTTGGCAATGCAACTGTGCGCACGTCAGGTACATATGTTACAATCACAAATGAATACATTAGAAGGCATGCTAATGAATAGATTTGGTTATGATTATAGTGTAAAAGTTCCTTGTTGTACTACTTGTGGAGGTAATCATGCAATTTTTTAATGTGGTTATAATGATTATGTTCAACTTGGGAATAATTGCACTTATTCACCTCAAAATGAACATTATGCTCAAAATGACAATTTGGTTATGATTATAGTGTAAAACTCGTCTTGTGAAATAAAGCCAAATACCAATATGGATGAAATAGATAACATGAGTAGGAGATTTGAAAGCCACTTTGCTAAAATGAGAGAAGCTTTGAACTCTAGGGATGAGGAAGTAGTGAGAAAAGACAATAAAATGAACCTAGAGTCACCATGCGTTGAAAATGTCCATGTTCAAGATCAAATCGTTAAAAGTAGGAGTGTGTGTCGTGTCTGAAAATCGTAAAAGTGAAAGTGTGCTAAGTGGGGTCGTGACTGTCGCATTCCGAAAAGACGGTCTAGTCTAATGACCCTTTTGAAAAAGGAAGTTTTTGGAAAAAATCGTGCGCGTGTGTGAAAAGTGTATTTCAAGAAAAATGGTATTTTAAAAGAAAACAAGGCCGGGACTAAAAAGTACGACAGGTTTGGCCAACTAATTTTGAAAAAGGGTTTTGTTTTATTTTAAAAAATGGAGTCGCCACTTGGTACTGAGTTAGGGTGTACCAAGTCACCCGAAAAATCGTTTAATAAAAATAAAAATAAAATTAAAAAAAAACATTTTAAAACCCTTTTTCGACTCCTGTCTACGAAAAAACGAGAGAAAAAGGTTCGGGAGTCACATTTGAAGAAAGGGAAGGCAAAGGCTTGCGCCTAAGGCACCCTTTCAACCTAGCCGAGGCTAGTTGCGAGGTTTAATCAAAATTTCCTAAATTAACCCTAAATTCTATCGCGTTCGGATGTATTTAAATGAATGCAAATCCTAAATCTAAATGTGGATATCGGAAGGGTCGGCATATTCCGTCGAGGTTTGGTCGGAATTATCGCATTAATTGCGAAACCCGAATTGAGACCTCGAGGGAGTCACGAGTGTGAATGCAAAAATGAAATGCAAAAAGGAAAAGAAAATAATAATATATAGTAAGTGATTGAAGAAAGTGGGAATGCAACATAACGGGTACGGGGAACTAATATCTCGTGACTAAATATTTCTACCCACGGAGGGGGGAACGGCATGTACGCCACCGCTTCCCACGTGAGTAGATGACTATTTCTAGTCAAAACACACAAATGTCCTAGTTTCTAAGTGAAATGCGACCTAAATGTCATGCACTTGAAGACGTGTCACAATAAATAAATAAATAATAGTAATCAAAATCATGCAGAATAGAAAGAAGACTAAAAGTGTATGAAGTGGGATGTAAAATGCACACGAGTGCCCCTAATACTAAAATGCCCTAAGGGTCTAGCGTTGGACTAGCCCATTCTAAAAAGTCTCACTAGCGTTGGACTAGCGAGAAAAAGAAATGAAGCCACAACTAGCGTTGAACTAGTGTGGTGACGGAATATCATAAAACATGAATTTAACATTAAAGCATAAATTAAAAGCAAATTAAACATATAAAAACATATAAGATCACATAGGAGCACATAACACATAAGTATGATATCTAGATGCAAAATTCCTAATGAAAGCAGTAAATCAAATAAGCATGTAAGCACACAAAAGCAATAAACCCTAACTATTACACCGGGGGCTTGATTTACAATTTAAAGGGGAGAAATTAAAAATGCCCTATCTATTACACTTTCTATCTAATTACACAATTGTTGCTAAAATATAAGAAAAATATTCTAACTATTACATTGACTAGCTAAATACAAAAATATTACATTTTTCGTCAAAATAATAAAATTTAAAATTAAATAACGCAAAATAAATAAATACATACGCAAAAAGTGCATAAAATAAGAAACGCATAAAAAATGCATGAAATATCACATTAGAACACGTTGGAGCACATAAAGGAAAAATAATGAGATATCGGGATACCTCTTTGAAGACCCGGTACTAATACTAATCAAAATGAACAAACAAGTCAAGGCACCTCGGTATAATCAAACAAAACCTAAAATATATTACTATTGGCGAATTGAGATAAAAAAAATGAATTCTAGCAACCAAGGGGCTAAAATAAACCCTATGAAACTTAAAGGGTAAAATTAAAATTTACATAAGTTTAAGGGGGTAGAGATGCAAAATTAAAATAAATTGGGAGGACAAAAACCATAAATTTTAACAAGTGTGGCACAAAAACATAAATTCTAGCAACTAATGAGGCTCAATTACAATTAATAAAGACTTGATTGAAAGAAATTAAACCTAAAGGGGGGCAATCTGTAATTTATTAGGGGGGTTTAATTGAAGTAAAAGTAAAATCTGAGGGGGTAATAGATAATTATTAAGGACTTAATTATATAAAACAAAATCTTTTGAGGGCACATTAAAATACTCAAGAACACGAGGATTAAAATTTAAATATTCACTCTGATTAAAAGATAACCAACAGAGTGAGAATGTTAAACAAGATTAAAACTAGATTTATCAACTAATCTTGTGAATTGAATTAAATCAAATGGCTATAAATTAAAACAGAATTTTTTTTTAAATTCACACTAACTAAAAATTAAAACTAAGATACTAAAAAAAATACACGCCCAAATGTTCACTCCCCTCCCCGATTCTCTCTCTCTCTTCTCGCACTCTTTTCTTATTTTCTTCGCCCTTTTTCTTCTTCTCTCTGCTTTTTCTCCTTACTCACTCTGCCGCCTTCTTCCTTCTTTTTCTCTGTTTCGTTTTGACTATTCTCTCTCCCTCGAACCAATTCTCTCTTTCTGCTCCCATTAATCTCTCACCCTCTCTCGCTCTCCCTCGATCTCTCGATCCTATCCCCTGATGCCCTCTTTCTGGTTTTTCTTAACCGAATCTCCCTCTCTGTTTCTCATTC
Source organism: Mitragyna speciosa (assembly GCA_024721245.1). Classification (NCBI taxonomy): domain Eukaryota; kingdom Viridiplantae; phylum Streptophyta; class Magnoliopsida; order Gentianales; family Rubiaceae; genus Mitragyna; species Mitragyna speciosa. The sequence goes on from CM045564.1 coordinate 11,161,816, forward strand.
TCTCAATCGCCTCTCTTTCTTTCTGATTTCATCTTCGTTCTGTCCTCTCTCTCTTTACCGGATTCTTCTCTCTGTTTGTCTCGCCCCTTTTCTCTTTCTTCTCCGTTCGATTTCCTCTCTTCCTTTTTACTCATCCTCTCTGCTTCACTCTCTACTCTCCGAACCTTTCTCCTTTTTCTCCCTATTTCCCTCTCTGTTGCTCTAGCTTTCTCGCTGGGTCTCTCCAATTTCTCTTCTTCTCTGTTCGATTTCCTCTCTTCCTTTTTACTCATCCTTTCTGCTTCACTCTCTACTCTCCGAACCTTTCTCCTTTTTCTCCCTATTTCCCTCTCTGTTGCTCTAGCTTTCTCGCTGGGTCTCTCCAATTTCTCTTCTTCTCTGTCCCTCTCCCTGATTTTCTAATTTCTCTCCCTCTCTGGTTTTCTGCTTTCACTTTCTTCCCTTCTATTCCTTCTCCGAATCAAAGGGGAGGGAAGGGTGGTGACGTGATTGAGAATTGGGTGGGCCTGGTGGTGATGTGGGCGGACAGTGGGTTGTTGCGGTGGCAGGGGAGAGTTTTGAGGAAAATTGGTTGTGTTTATCTTGTTTTTGCAGGTTAATGGTGATTCAATGGTTGTGGAATTGTTTCTGCAGGTGGTGTTTGGAGATTTGGTTGTGGTGGGCTGGTGATTTGAATCATGTGTATGTGAGTGCGTATGTATCTGTGTGTGCTCAAGTGTGAACCAGTGTGTGCGTGCGACTGTGTATGTGTCGTGTATCAGTGTGTGTGAGTTGTGAGTGGTGGGAGTGTGAATCTGTATGTGTGTGCAACGGCTGTGACTGTCTGTAAGCTGATGGATTCTGCGTATATGAATATGTATGTGTGTGTGCAGTGCGCGAATTAGTTGTGGTTGTTGATGGTGATTATGAATTTGTTGGTGGGGAGAATCGGAGATGGAGCTGTGGTGTAATGCAAAGGTGACTGGATTGGGTGGAATGGTGGAGCTGAATTTGTCGATTGGGGTTGTTGGTGCAGGTTTTAGCTCACGAAGGTAATTGGTGATGATGGTTTTGCAGGTGGCAGGGGAGGGGATTCTGGTGGTGTGAGACAAAAGACAGGGAAATTCTGGTGGTTTGGTGGATTTCCGTTGCTGTTCTTGCAGGGGATGAAACAGGAATTTGGGCAGATGGTGGTGAGGGAGGAGAGAATGGCGTGGGAGGTAGAATTGGGTCAGTGACTGTGGTAGTAAACCATGGGGCATCTGACTGGAGTTGGGTTTTCTGCAGATTTGAAGGTGGCGGTGGAGGAAGAATTGAAGAAGGACAGAAGAAACCAAAAAAAAAACTGGGAGACTAAACCCAGAAAATTATAATCCCAGGAACAAGAGCAAACAGAAGGAAAGTTCAACAACAAAATCCAGAATAAAAAAAAAAAACAAGAACAGCAAACATTGAAAGATAAAATACAGAAACGAAATAGAAAAGCAAGAAAACATCATAACTTCACTAATATCTCAACTTATTAATCAAATTTACACAAAAAATTCACATGAAAAGTGAAAGAAAGATGGACCTAAATAAATATAGAAAATTTAATTGAGATGTTACCTGTTAAACACAACGATCGATGATGAAGGAAAATGATGAACAGTAGGATTTGTTTAAGCTTGAAGATAGTCTGATACTGTTTCGATGAACAGTAACTGAGGAAAAGAGGTGACGGCTAGTGTGTGTTTTGTAGTGTATGGTGTGTGTTTTAATCTAAAGATCACAAAAGAAGTAGTGTTTTAGGGTTTTTTATTTTTTCTCCCCTTTTTTTTCTTCTTAATTGGGGTATTTATACTGCACAAATCTTAACCTCCAAGAAAGGGCTAAAAGACCAAAATGCCCTTGACTACAAAAATTACAATTTTATCCTTAAAATTTATTTTCTCTTACAAAAATAATAATAAAAAAAATGTAAATAACGAATTTATTAATAAAAATTCACCCTAAAAAAGTTAGAAACTTAGTACTTAAAATCTAAAAACGAATTTGGGACCTAAAAATTGGTGAAAAAAGAGTTTGGGATGTGAAATGACAATTTTACCCTTGGATGACAAAATTTACAGAAAAAATAGCTATTGACCTGAACAAATTATCAAAAATTACAAGTAAGTTTAAAACACTGGAAAATGCATTTTTGACCCAAAATTGGTGAAAAATGAATTTAATTTGTAAAAATGACGATTTTGCCCTCGGGCAATGAAAATTCACAGAAAAATAATTATCGACCTCAAAAAATTACCAAAAACTAAAATAAGTTTAAAACACTGAAAAATGCATTTTTTACTCAAAATTGGTGAAAAATGAATTTAAATTGTAAAATGACGATTTTGCCCTCGGGCAATGAAAATTCACGGAAAAATAATTATCGACCTCAAAAAATTACCAAAAACTAAAATAAGTTTAAAACACTGAAAAATGCATTTTTGACTCAAAATTGGTGAAAAATGAATTTAAATTGTAAAATGACGATTTTGCCCTCAACTGGTACAAAAAATAAAAATACCAATTAAATCCAGAAAAATCATAAGAAATTAACAAATTTACATAAAAGTAAAAATATGAATTTAAAACCCCCAAAAGTTGATAGAAAAATATTTACAGATAAAATTACTATTTTGCCCCCCAAATTATGGAAAAATTAAAAATTTGTCCCAAAAGTGTAAACATGCCCCCCCCAATGTTTGAAAATAAATGGTGTGTCAAAATTTGGTGTCTACAGTGTGGAAATTAATGATCAAATCACAAATAGTCCTACTTTTGATAAAAATGAAGTTAAAATTCAAAGAGGTGTATGTGCGAATAATGTAAATAACATGGAACAATATGGAGTTTATGATGTTATTGGTTATGCTCATATGTGTTCCATGTGTGGTGGTAATCATGAGGAGTATAATTGTGGGTGAATGCAACCACCATTAGAAACTTATGTTAATCCATTAGACGCCTCTATGCATGAAAATGATTTTGAGCATGATGGTGAAACTCATGAACATGCATGTGTAGAAAATATGGTTGAAAGTAGGGACATAGACCATGATGCTCAATATGTAGAATCCCCCATCTATGAAATCATCCATGAATTTCATGAAAATGAATGTGAAAATAAAGAAATGCTTGATAATTCTATCTTTGTGCTTGAACAAGAGCAAGTAAATGAGGATAATGCATATGTGTGTGATAAAGTAGTTGAAAATGTGGAAATGGATGACAATTCAGTTGTTTCTTCTACTTTTGAACATACAAATGTTAATAATCAACTTTCTCTTCATGAAGATAGAGACAATTCAAAGGTAGAAATGAATGAGCTAAAGGAGAAAAATGATCTTCCTTTCACTTGTGACTTTGATTTTCTCGGTATTGAAAGGATACTAACACAAGAGAAAGGCATAGCCAATCATGGCTATGAAAATCTTTTAAAGTGTTTCCATGTGCTAGGTACAATTGCAAAATGGATCATGGACTTGGGTGCACTCATTTAGAGGTAAAGGATGCACCTTTACCTACTCAATCAATTGAGCACCAAAGGTGTATTACATCCTTTGCGGGATACTCCAATTACGTGAGAAGATTGGAAAAAATTCTAGCTCTAGACTATAAATGAAGCACTTATTGGGAGGCAACCCAACGTTTTTAATACTTTTGTGCATTTTTAGTTTGTTTTGTTAAGTACTAGGTAGTTTGTTTTGTTAAATACCTAGTACTAGGTAGTACTAGGTATTTGTTTTGTTTATTTTGTAGGTATGCACATTGGAACATGAAGACCAAGTTTGGATCAAGATATCACAATCATGAGTTTGACTCTAAAGTTCCTTCTTCTTTAACATTTCATATGTATAAGAATGCTTAACATATGCATTATGTGTTATATGAGGTGTTTTAGAAGTTGGAATCTAATGAAAATTACTATTCATGGTTGATGAACTTTTTGAGCAAAAAGGCCATTTGGTGATTTATAGAGATTTTACGTTGTTTGACCTTGTTTATATGCTTAATATGCTTAAAGAAACATGTATGCAAAGTTGGTTTGAAAGTACTCAAATTTTGCAAAATATGCAACTTTGGAATTCATGCTCAATCCATACAAAGCTTTGTGAATTTGATGCAAAATTTGAGGAATTTGTGTTTGCACACATGTATTGTCATGAGTCAAACTTGTTCTTGGTGTTAAATTGTTCAAAAACATGATAAATTTAAAGTTGAAAGTGTTGCAGAAAATAGAATGATCCAATGGAACAGTGAACTGGAGAAAAAGAAGTTCACTGCCTATTTCTGGCGGTGATCCGCGAGTTACGATCCGCGGGTTACCACTCGCGGATCGCCCCCGCGGATTAGCTTCTAGGAGTTTTTGAGAACCGCGTGCACAGAGATCCGCGGGCAGGCTTAGTGAACCAGTGGGTACACACCTGCGGATCACTATTCAAAGTAGTCTTTCATGTTCATTTCCATTGTTTTTCAATTAGTTCACTTGCAACATGTGTTTCATAGTTTGTGCACATGTTTTGGACAATCAAACTAGCACTTTAACATGTTCCAAGTATGCATTATCTTTACTTAATTTTAACTTTGTTTTTTTGAATACATGGTATGAAATGGTTAAATCTTGGCATGAAATGGTTAAATTTTGACATGAAGAAACTTTAAACAAGTGTTTTCCATCTTTTACTTCATCAATACATCACCCATTTGCTCATAATACTTGTCTTTTAAAAATTTTCACCCCATGAACCCATATTGCATAAACTAAGTGTGGGGGAAATCACCAACTTTCAAGAATGTTATGTTGATTTTGTGTTTTATTAGCTATTCATTTATCCTCTAACATAGCATTCAAGTGTTTTGTGTTTGGAAAGCAAAGTCAATGAGCAAGTTTGGATCAAATGTGGAATTGGATGAAGCATTGCAAAGAGGGGCTTGCCAAAGGCCATGGACTTCAAGGACATAACAATATCAACTTTGGAAATTCTAAACCAAACAAGGGGAGTTTTCTTGTTCCATCTTTCATTCCTAGTATTTCCTTTACACATTGAGGACAATGTTTCATTCTAAGTGGGGGGAGGGGGGGGAGGGAGTATAAAATTATGTTTGGTTGGAATTTGGAATGAATAGTGTCAAGATATTGTTTTGGTAAAATATGGTAAAATTTTTTGAAAATTTTGCTTCTTTAACATGTTTTCATCCCATAAACTTGTTAAATTCCCTTACTTTTAGAAGTAATTTATGCAACTTTGCTTGAATATTTTCACAAATATATGAAGAAATAGTTATTATGTGATTAAGAGTTTTGTTTTTTAGAAAGTACATCTTGTAAAATGGTTGTAATTATGTCTTGATTTGGCACATTTGACATTATATTTCTTTTCTTTACTTGATTTTACATTATTAAGTAATAGATATGGACACAAAGTATACTTATTTGAATAATGGGACAAGTATGCTATGAAGTTCAATGATAAATGCCTACTTATTTCTACACCAATGGTTCAAATTGCTTAGTAACCAGGAGTCTTCATCACAAAATGTCGATTTTCACGTCAAACGACAATTGAATTAAGAGTATGCATAGCAAGCTTGATTAAAAGTGAATTGTTGAGTAATAAGGGGTCTTCATCAACCAATGTCAACATTTTCATCAAAAGGCAATGCCACTTCTCAAGCTAAAGCTACAAAGTGGATAAAATGATAAAAGTGTTGAGTAACTGGGTGTTTTCATCTACAAATGTCAACCTTCGCGTCAAAAGACACTTACAAATTACAAAGTTCATTATGTCCCTATTATGTGTAATTAAAGTTGTATATGATTGTCCATATTAAATACTTATGTGTGAAATCTTGTAAGGCAAAGGAATTTGGTTGAATAAGTTTTAATCTTGAAATAATTACTTTCCTTTTACTTGATATAATTAGTATTGGAAACAGTACAATGAATTGCATGATGCCTATTTACTTTATCTTGTAGAATTGCATTCAACAATGAGGCATTTGTTATTTCAAGCCTTGAATTATTATTTGATCTTTTGATTTTCCAAATTGCTTGAGGAACAAGCAATGATTCAAGTGTGAGCGAGTTTGATAAGTAATAAATTTACTTATTTTTGTATAATATCTTTTATATGTTTTTAGTGTGTTTTAAATATGTTTTTAGTATTCTTTGTATTAAAAAGGCTCAATATCATTATTTTTCATCAAATAAAGGATTGCTCTTAAATTAGGACTTTTAGACGAAAATTAGGGTTTTAAGGCAGAAATATTATTTTGAGCAAATTAATGCCCAAGTTTATTTGATTTTGTAGGGAAATGATAATTAAACACAATTTGGATCAATTGCAGCTCAAGGAATATCAAAATTGAATGATGATTCAAGTTGTACAAATTTTATCATTTAAAGCTTGGAATTTCCGACAAATATTTTCTTCACCAAATTTTACCAATTGTGAAAACAAGTTTTGATACAAATGGGATTGCATTTCTAAGTAAGGTAAGTTCATATTGGCAAGTGTTAATCTCTACACCTTAATCTTGATCATTAGTGGATTCATTACCCTAGAAGTCATTCATAATTATTTTTTTACAAAAAATTTTGCATTCCTACAAGTTTTTCTTAGTTAGTTAGATTTTAACCAACCCAATTTGTTCAAATTAATTATTGCATAGATAATAAAGAAAGTGATCAAACTCTAGTAATTGCACTTTGTTGGTTCCTTGTGGGATTCGACCCTAATTTCCTATACTACAACAACCCGTATACTTGCAGTAAAAGTTGGGAGATTAGGTTTTATTACTTGACTTTTGTGTGTATATTGACTTAATTTTCTGCACCTAATATACACCATGTCAGTTGCAACTACTAAGGCTTTATTTATCACTAACTATATTATCCAAACAATCACAACTTGAGTTGAAATGGATGATTGGAAGTGAATTTTCAATAGAATAGGTAAAAGATTCTCTAACAACTTGCAAAATTCAAACATTAAAGAATCTAGAACATAGAATCTACTAATGAACCTTAGGATTGTATGAATAACTTGCTAAATGTTACCTTGCCTTGTTCGGATTCCAATTTCATATAAAACATAATTAGTTTTTGCTATAAAATGACAAGATTCTAACTATTTTCTTGATGAAATCTTATGAAAACATGAATTGCATTGATTCACTTAAGTACCATTATATTCATATAAGTGACTTAAGCATTACTTGTTCATTTTTCATTTTTAAATGCATTTCTTAACGTCAAGTAACAGCTAGAAGACTTGTTCATGTTAGCCAAGTAAAAATAAGTGTTAAAACTTGAACAAGTAAACAAACAAGTACAAGTTGAACAAGTTAAGTTGGATTAGATCATGCTTTAGGGTTCATTAGTTTCATCTATATTCTAGTTGAAGCTTTTAATGCAACATGACTAATGAAATAACAAAAATTTCAATTTTAATGTAAGAATTCATGATTCAAACTAATAAAATAAAAGAGGTAGAGTTTAGAAAAACTTATTCAAGATCGAACAAGGCTCCAAGACTTCTAGTCATCTTCTAAAAGTTACAGGAGTTTGAATACAAGAAATTCACTATTCGTTGAATTTTATAAGAGAATTCTATTAATTCGCTTAGAATTTCACTATCCAACCTCTAAAACCTCCTAAAACATGTTACAAATACATTACAAATGACTTCTATTTATAGACAAATCTTTCAAAAGTCATTTTCCAACTTGCAAATTCCATTAAATGCATGAAATGATGAAAATTCTTCTTGAAGTTCCAGATTGGCTCAAAAGTCTCCATTTATGATTGGCTCAAAAGTCTCCATTTATGATTTCTATGCAATCTTGAGCGGCAAAACCCTATCTTCACCAGAAAATTTTGCAAAACCAAAACTGTAAAATAATGCAAGTTGCAAAACTAGCAAAACACTAGCCGATCTCTAATCCGTAGGTGATGTGATCTGCCCCGAGACCCCTCATTAACCACCTAACAGGAACCTTCGTGAAGAATGGAATCCACAGGACAATCCTCCCAAAGGATCGTTCTTGTGCATCAACGGACAACCTAACCCCAATTCTACCCGAGAATTGAAACTAGTTTGAAGAGGATCCCAAATCCTAACCCCACACGTTGGTTAGAACTCAAGGATATAAAAAAGAATTCACGAATCACTCGTAGAATTCACTAGTCTCACAGAGAGAACCAAAGAGGAAAATCCTCGATACTTTTATACTTCAATTGTCTGTCCAACAATAATAATAATTAGCCTTATATAGGCAAAAATATCCTAAATAACCAATATAGAAAGTAACTAGTCTATTACATGTTAAAAACTAAATAAAAACGCAGAAAACAAATAAAATCATAAAGTTGCGAACCAAGGCCGCGAGGTAGGCCTTCTGTGCGGCCTTCATCAGAATATCATCTCGTCTTTGGCAAAGTTTCTGACAGAGGTCATGGGGAAGGCAGTGGCACGGCCTTTTCCGCGGCCTTCATTAGAAACTTTTTGATGGCCTTTTCTACACGTCTTCTTCTGAACGTTTACGGGTGTACTCATCCTAGCCTTGGATGATCTCTTCCTCTTGTTCTTTTTGACCATCCTTGATGCCTCTAAGCTTCCATTTTAGATGACTAAGCCCTTATTGATGCGCGCGGGTTTGTGAAAGGCCAAGATCGCTTGAAGATTCCAAGTGGTTATGCTTCGAATACTCTTCAATGAAAAACGAAGAACCTAGGGTTCTAATTTAGACCAACTTGAGCGGGTTCAATTTGCGTAAATTATTACACTAAGAACTTGATCAAACACGAAAAAATTACTCTAAGCAGGTAATTGGGTTGCCACAAGTGAAGGCTTGATAAGACCTAGACGGTTCCAATCTAAGAACCAAGAAAGCACTTCTGAAGAGTTCTCAAAAACACACGTTTCAATGAAAAATGATCTAAAACTGTTATTACTCAATGTGTTCTACCTTTAAATAGGCATACGACATGTACTACAAAATAAGAAAATAACAACATAACAAATAAAACCCTAAACTAACGCAATTTCGCATTCTCTGGAGAAGGCACGGACTCGATTAGAACCTTTGGCTGCTCTGTCTCAACTATTCTGATGAAGGCCGTTCAGAAGTACGTGGCGCGACCTGGTGCGTGGCCTCGGTCAAAATGCTCACCAGCCTCGCCTCCTTAATCTGATGGAGGCCGTGGGCAAGGCCACGGCGCGACCTGGTGCGCAGCCTTAGTCAGAAGCTCTGTTCCTTCACCTTTTGGCTCGAATTGCACACTTTGCCCATTTCCTTGTCTTGGCATTGCTTCTCCATATGACCCCTCTTCAAACGAAGCACCATCTTTGACCCATATTAGCGTAACAAGCATTGACAATGAAGAATTGCCTTTGGAAGCTTCTTTCTCTAACACTTTCATGATCAACACATGCATGGCTTCCTTCATTCTCCTCGTCCTTGCACGCGTCATTAGACCACCTATTCCTTGCAAAGGATCCAGGATGCTTAAATTATGATTGGATACGCCTTGATCCCTATCATTCCCTCCTCCTTCGAAAGGATTCATCTTCGAATCACCTACATCATAAAAAGACAGGTCAGAAACATTGAAGGTAGCACTTATACCTCTATACTCACTGGGTAAATCGATCTTATAGGCGTTATCTCCTATCTTTTCTAATATTTGGAAGGGTCCATCTCCTCATGGGTTAAGCTTAGATTTTCGCTAAGTAGGAAATATCTCCTTATGCATATGCACCCACACCCAATCACCGGGTTCAAAGATGACTTTTACACGACCCTTGTTTGTCATTCGCGCATAATGCTCATTCTTCTTCTCAATGTTTACTCGTACCTTGGCATGCAACTCCTTAACAAGCTCTGCTTTCTTTTTGCCATCAAAATCTACACGCTCGTTAGAAGGTAAAGGCAAAATATCCAAAGGAGTTAAAGGGTTAAATCCATAAACAATTTCAAAAGGTGAAAAAGCAGTAGTAGAATGAGTCACACGATTGTATGCAAATTCAATATGAGGCAAACATCCTTCCCAATTCTTTAGATTTCTTTGTATGATTGCACGCAACAAAGTGGTGAGTATCCTATTGACCACTTCAGTTTGGCCATCTGTTTGTGGATGTGCAACGGTGGAAAATAACAATTTGGCGCCTAACCTATTCCACAAAATGCGCCAAAAGTGACTAAGAAATTTCACATCACGGTCACTCACTATAGTCTTTGGCATCCCATGCAAACGCACAATCTCTCTAAAGAACAAATTAGCAATATGTGTAGCATCGCTAATTTTAGCATAGGCAATAAAGTGTGCCATTTTGCTAAACCTATCAGCTATCACGAATATGCTATCCTTTCCACTAGAAGACCTAGGTAGACCTAAGACAAAATCCATGGATGTGTCTACCCAAGGTCGAACAGGGACAGGTAGAGGAGAATACAATCCATAAGGTCTAACTTTGGACTTTGTCTGCCTACATGCAATGCATTTATCATAGATAATTTGAACATCACGCCATATGTTTGACCAGTAAAAATGTTCACTTAACACAAATAAGGTTTTTGAACACCAAAATGCCCCATTACTCCTCCCCCATGAGTTTCCCTCACAAGTAATTCACGAAGAGAACATCTAAGCACACAAAGTGTCTCACCCTTAAACAAATAACCTTCTTGCCTAAAGAACTCCTCATGAGCTCGTTTTTCACACAAAATCCAAATTTGACCAAAATTTGTGTCATTTTCACATAAAGACTTAACATGCTCAAATCCAAGCAATTTAATGTGCAAAGTAGTAAGAAGAGTATACCTCCTTGAAAGTGCGTCAGTTACAATGTTCTCCTTACCCTGCATATATTTGATGATGTACGGGAATGCTTCTATGAATTCCAACCACTTAGCATGCCTCTTGTTTAATTTTCCTTGCGATTTCAGAAACTTTAGGTTCTCGTGGTCTGAGTGTATAACAAACTCCCTTGGCAGCAGGTAATGTTGCCAATTCTGCAAAATCCTCACTAGTGCATAGAGTTCTTTATTGTAGGTTGGGTAATTCAAAGTGACTCCATGCAACTTCTCACTGAAATAGGCTATCGGTTTCGACTTTTGCATAAGGACAGCCCCAATACCCACTCTAGATGCATCGCACTCTACCTTGAACACTTTGTCAAAATATGGCAAAAACAACAAAAGAGCATGAGTTAGTTTATCTTTCAATATATTAAAGGCTTCCTCATGTTTACCTTCCCATTTGAATGCAACATTCTTCTTTACAAGCTCATTAAGAGGTGCAGCAATCGTACTAAAGTTTCGCTCAAACCTCCTATAGAAGCTTGTAAAACCATGAAAGGACCTCACCTCGTTAGCATTCGTTGGAGTAAGCCACTCACGTATGGCCTCCACCTTGGAGTCATCAACTTGAACTCCTTTTGAACTCACTACATAACCAAGAAAAACCATAGACTCCATACAAAATGTGCATTTAGACAAATTAACATATAACTTATGCTCTCTAAGCACAACAAAAACTTCATGCAAATGATGCACATGATCTTCCAACGACCTACTGTATACAAGGATGTCATCAAAGTACACTACTACAAATCTACCAATAAAAGGATGGAAGACATGATTCATAAGACGCATGAATGTATTAGGGGCATTAGTCAACCCAAAGGGCATAACCAACTACTCATACAATCCATATTTAATCTTAAACACAGTTTTTCACTCATCCCCTTCTTTCATTCTTATTTGGTAGTAGCCACTTTTAAAGTCAATTTTAGAAAATATTGTAGAATCATGCAACTCATCTAACATGTTGTCTGAGCTAGAAATAGGATGACAATACTTTACCGTAATCTTGTTGATGACTCTACAGTCCACGCACATCCTCCACGTACCATCCTTCTTAGGAACAAGTATCACCGGTACGGAGCATGGACTTAGACTTTCACGAACAAATCCCTTCTCAACGAGCTCATCCACTTGGCGCTGGATCTCCTTAGTTTCTTCTGGATTAGCTCGGTAAGCAGGTCGGTTCGGTATGCTGGCACCAGGTAAAAAGTCTATTTGGTGCTCAATTCCCCTCAGAAGTGGCAATCCCTGTGGTATTTCTTCGGGAAATACTTCTTTAAATTCTTGTACATAAGGACACAACTGCACTAAGAAGAGATGAGTCAAGTTCATGAATTGAAAGAAATAAATCTTTATATAAAACAATAAGAAATTGCTGCTTAGTCATTATTGCCTCGTCCACCTTACTTTTGTTGGTATAAGCACTTACCTTCTTTTTCTCTTCATCCTTACCTTTAGCCTTAGTACCTTGTAATTCCCCTTTTCGAGAACTCGCTAACTTTAAATTTTTTGCAAGTCTCACTTGGTCCTCATGAGCCTCAAGGGGTGACAATGGGCAAAGAGAAACGGGCTTTCCCTTCCATTCAAACAAATACTTATTAAGGCACCTATCGTGGTGCACTTGCCTATCGAATTGCCACGGGTAACCTAGCAGTAGGTGGCATGCTTGTATGGGTACAATGTCACACCACGCCTCATCATGGTACTTACCAATGGAAAATGGGACTAACTCTCGTTCAGTCACCTTCAGATCTTCCATGTCAGCAAGCCAATGCAGCTTGTAAGGCCTTAAATGCCTCACAGTCTCCAATCTCAGCTTCTCTACAAATAAAGCAGAAGTCACATTAGTACAACTCCCACTATCAATAATTAGACTACATACCTTGCCTTTAACAGTGCAGCAAGTGTGGAAAAGATTTTCTCTAGTATCAGCACCATACTCTCCATCGGACTAACATCCTCCCTCCAATGGTGGCATCTCCTCATCATTACTAGAAGTAACACTTGCCACTTCTCCATCACCCATCACAATCATAGCTCTCTTGTTTAGGCAATTCGATGCAATATGATCAAATCCATGACATCTATAGCATCTAATATTTCTTGTGCGTTGAGAGCCTTCATCCTTAGATCTTTGTTGAAGTTTAGGTGTGATGGCCTCTTGCTTGCCTTTCATAACTTCTTTTGGTTGGAAGGTTGGGCGAACTTCCTTCCTCTTTGGTGGTCTGGAATCACGTTAGGGTGCTCTAGTATTGGAGCTAGTGTAACCCTTTAACTTCTTCAATTTGAGCTGGCGTTCTACTTTGATGGCCATGTCCACCAAATCCCTCATGTCCAAGTAGTGGTGTAGCTCTACTCGTTCATTGATTTCAAGATTGAGTCCTCCCATGAATCGAGCCATAAGAGCCTCTCCATCCTCTTCCAAGTTGGCACGGATGATGAGCATCTCCATCTCTTTATGGTAATCATCTACTGTCATAGACCCTTGTTTCAAGGTTTGGAACTTTTTATGAATGTCTCGAGTATAGTAACTAGGTACGAACCTCCTTTGCATAATCATCTTCATCTCTCTCCATGTTCGCACGAGCTGCTCTCCATACCTCCTACGGTTTTTAATGAGCTAATCCCACCAGATACTGGCGTAATCGGTGAATTTCACTGCTGCCAGTTGCACCTTCTTCTCCTCAGTATAGTCGTAGCATTCAAAAATGTGCTCCACCTTACGGTCCCACTCTAGGTAGGCTTCGAGATCAAGTTTCCCCTAGAAGGTTAGAATTTTCATTTTAATACTCCCCAAGTTGCTGTCTTGGGTCTTTGATACCCTCCTCCCTCTTCGGGTAATCACATCATCATAATCAGAGGCTTCACCTTCTTCTTCCTCAAACATGGGTTCTTTAGAGGTCTTTGATTGTATAGGTTTTTCAATACTGTCAATGGGTGCATGAATCTCTTCCATGGCATTATTTACAGCCTTGTTCACGTCCCTAATCAATTGCTCATACATATACTTCACGTCAAAGGGTGGTGGAGTTTGAAAGTTGTCTCCTTCTTTCGACATACCTGCAAGAAGAGGTTAGTAGCACAAGGAATGATAAAAAGATAAATAACCTTACTTACTCTCTTAGTGTATGCAGTCAATTCTCTCGTGTATCACTCAAGCTTTAGACTTTTTTCCGATGCTGTGCTCACCCCTTAGCCTTTTTCCTCTCTTAAGTGCCCTCTTATTGGCCCTTGAGAAAAAACCAATCAATCACTCCTATCAAGTACTAATGGATTCCCAATTATAAGAATAGCATTGAGGGTAAAACGAGAAAAGAAAGCTTAGAGTTTAGTTGATCAAGAAGGAATAAAAAAGGTAATACAGATGAGAAATGACTCAAGGAAACAAAATTTGAGATCCTAATGTGTGGTAGCTCTTGGAGGCTAAATCTTGATTTTCAAAATTTCCTTGAAGAATTTTTCTATATTCTTGTGTAAAACTAAAGATTCTAGTCCAAAATTGATTCACACCTAAAGAACTAACCCAAACAACAATTGAGTACTCCTCACAAAACACCAAGAAACAAGAAGATTAGAATCTAGTCAATTAAACTTTCGTACGTGGCGTTATTCTCTGTCCAACGATTTGGATGTTTTCACCAGATCTATTTGGTTGTACGAGGACAGTATTCCAGCCAAATATACTTTAGTTTAATTGGTTTAGTTTGTGTGCTTGGCTTTTATTCCCTTTAAGCACGCCTCCTTTCTTTTTTTTTGTGTACTTTGGCTTTTCTTGTTCTTAGCCTTTTTTTTTTTGTAACAATGGAACACCAGAACAAACCCCCAAATTAATTCACTAGAACTAACAAATTAAGCAAAAATATTCACGGTGAACAGTAACCCGTGAATAGTGCCGAACAGTGACGATGAACAGTAGCGAGAATAGTAATCGCTACAGTACTTAAATAGTTTTTTTTTATGCAATTCAACAACTAACCCTACAAGAAATATCAATCCAAGGCTTGATTAATTTTTAGAAAAGTCTTATCACAAGAATTTGAAAGAAACAATGAAAACAGTCAAGATTTACAAGGTACCACACAAACCCTAAACCAATTTCTGTAAGAGTATTGCAGAAAAATGCAGGAAATTGTAGAAAGACTAATGAATGAACAAAAAGTTGAGATCTTTGGCAATGAAAACACACGAAAACACAAAAGTTGTAGTCTAAGTACGAAGCACTTGAGTAAACCTGGAAAAATCCGATCTTTCTAAGGAAAAAGGGACATATTCGATCTTTCTAAGGAAAAATATGGATTGAGTAAACCTGGAAAAATCAAGAAGTTGGCTCTGATGCCAATTGATGCGCGCGGGTTTGTGAATGGCCAAGATCGCTTGAAGATTTCAAGTGGTTAGGCTTCGAATGCTCTTCAATGAAGAACGAAGAACCTAGGGTTCTAATTTAGACCAACTTGAGCGGGTTCAATTTGCTTAAATTATTACACTAAGAACTTGATCAAACACAAAAGAATTACTCTAAGCGGGTAATTGGGTCGCCACAAGCGAAGGTTTGATAAAACCAAGACGGTTCCAATCCAAGAACCAAAAAAGCACTTCTGAAGAGCTCTCAAAAACACAGGTTTCAATGAAAAATGATCTAAATGTAAGGTAATAAGGGGAGTAACGCAGCGGAAAATTTAAAAATTTATTACCTTAGCCATGGATCTCTTTGATGTAATCTATACGATTAAAGGTGTTTAGCACAAATACCTCAAGCATAGAAGGTTTCTATGCTTCAAAGGGCAAGATCCTATTCGATGAAGGTGTTGATCTACCATGAAAAGCCCTCCAAGTGTCGAGCCTCCAACGGTATCCACACGAACACGATCTTTAGGAACCTTTGGGCTTGCTTGCCTTGCCTTTCGAGTGCTAGCTCCCTTGAATGATTCATGAAGAACACAAGAAGAAGAAAGAAGTTGAAACCCTAACAATTAGGGAAGGAGGTGTGGCGTTTTTCTTGGAGAGAAAAACCGCCACCAAGCTCTCAATTTTTCTCTCTCTAATTTTGTGTTATGTTTCATCAATCATCCAAGAGTCAAGGCATGGACTTATTTATAGATGTAGTATCCTAGTCTTTAAGGAAACAAGAGCAATTGGAAACCAAGAAGGTTTAGGAAGCTTGCCTTAAGCTAATCCTATTCCTTTAGGAAACCAATTCCAAAAGGAAACCAAATAGCTTCTTAATTCCTTTTAGGAAACTAATTTCCATCAAGACTTAGAATATTTATAATTAAGTCCTTTAAGTTAATTTATCACATAAATTAACCCCATAAGTATCATATACTTATCTTAATAACAATTTAACCCAAAGACCATGTTCTTATTGTGTGTGACCCATTAGGTTCCATTCACGTTGGCAATAAGTACAAATTATAACTCATTAATTAATTAATTAAGAGCCAGATAAATTAACACTTTAATTTATCATTAATTCACTAATTAATTAATTTGCACTTATAGATCATGAGTGGCGTCTAGCAATGCATCATGACCACCCAAGTGAATAGGAAAGTCATATGGTAGACTACACCTATCAATGACAATGTTACCGTGTAATTAATATCCTTTCACCACACTATATCCCAATTAGTCTAAGAGTGTAGTGCGCACTCTTTAAATGACTAATTAATGATTTCTTGTTCCCGAAATATAACTTTCCATAAAAGTATAACCTTGAAACTCTTTCAAGTCATACTTTCACTTTTGCGCAAAAGATTCTTTAAGTCATATTTCAACAAGTGGCCAATCCGGGATATACTCTCCTATAATAAGGAGTGGTGAATCCTATATCGATTACTCACTATCCTTCCATGCTTCATACTATACCCAATCTCTATCGTATGGGCTACTCTTTTACGAGCACCGAGCAATAGAGTCAAAGCATAGCAATCCACACTCAAGATACCATGGTAATCTCAAGTCTAAGGATCACTTACACCATTGCCATTAAGAGTATAATTCATTAGCACTATGAATAGTAACTCTCGGCGGATCAATCCAATGAACTTGTTCTCTAACAAGCATCCACATACCAGCTTAGGTGTCACACGCCATAGTTGACGAGATCAACTACTACTTACCATAAGTAGAGGCAAAGTATGTGCTAGTCTTCCCATATTAATGATGTCCGAATCTCATTAATACTATGACTAGGGATATTTAAGAATATAACTTAATGTGTAATAAGAGTCTCATCATTGTAACTCTTACAATCTCTTATACACAGTTAATATTATATGGACTTTATCAAATAAACAAGTAATATTAATAACAAGTATTAAATGACAAAGAAAATGCCACATATATAAGTATAACACGAAATAAGCGTAATAAAAATCCCAAAAACTAACTTGGTTTTAGGACATACACTAACACTAAAACTGTTATTACTCAATGTGTTCTACCTTTAAATAGGCGTTCGACATGTACTACAAAATAAGGAAATAACAACATAACAAATAAAACCCTAAACTAATGCGACTTCGCATTCTCCAGTGAAGGCCGCGGGGAAGGTCGTGGGGCGGCCTTAGGCGCGGACTCGATCAGAACCTTTGGCTGCTCTGTCTCAACTATTCTGATGAAGGCTGTTCGGAAGTCCGCGGCATGGCCTGGAATGCGGCTTCGGTCAGAATGCTCACCAGCCTCGCCTCCTTAATCTGATGGAGGCCGTGGGCAAGGCCACGGCGCGGCCTAGTGCTCGGCCTTGGTCAAAAGCTCCGTTCCTTCACCTTTTGGCCCGAATTGCACACTTTGCCCATTTCCTTGTCTTGGCATTGCTTCTCCATATGACCTCTCTTCAAATAAAGCACCATCTCTGACCCATATTAGCGTAACAAGCATTGACAATAAAGAATCGCCCTTAGAAGCTTCTTTCTCTAACACTTCCATGATCAACACATGCATGGCTTCCTTTATTCCCTCGTCCTCGCACGCGTCATTGGACCACCTATTCCTTACAAAGGATTCGAGACGTTTGAATTATGCTTGGATACGCCTTGATCCCTATCACCTATGCATTGATAATGCACTAGGGATGACTCGAATGCCCCCATCTACTTGAATTTTCGTCACTTGGTTCGTATCATTCTTCTCTTTTTCAAGAAGATTCATCCTCTGAATCTTGCGTCTTGATGACTCCAACTGAGAGAACATCGTGTACCTGCAAAGAACAAATATGTGAAAGAGAAAAATGAGAATTAGTGGAAAGTACTTTCATCATCTTCTTCTTCCCCTTCGCAACCTCAAACTCCTTGGACAGCTTCACATAGTCACTATTATCCTCCAATGGTGTTAGTGGCACAAGCGTGATATCCTTCCTATGCCAAGTGAACAAGTACTGATTAGGGAACCCATCATACATCACCTTGCGATCAAATTGCCACGGACAACCGAACAACAAATGACATGCTCCCATCGGTGCAACGTCACATATAACTTTATCTTTGTAGGCTCCAATGGTGAACTCAACCTCGACTTGCTTGGTCACTCTCAATTCACCACTATCCCTCACCCACTGCAGTCTATAAGACTTGGGATGCTTCACTGTTCTCAAACTAAGCTCATCTACTAACAATGAATTCACAAGGTTAGTGCAACTACCAAAGTCAACGGCAATGCCACATACTTTGTCCCCAATAAAACACTGAGTGTGGAAGATTGATTCTTTCTACAAATCAGGTCCAGCTTCCTTAGGGTGCTCATCCTAAATTTTCCTTGTGAAAAGAAGCTCTCCCTTGTCAGGTTCACAACTAATAGGACTTCACTATTACTTCCTCCCTCAAATGGTGGCATCTTCTCATCATCTGAAGAAGCACTTTCTATGTCTCCTCCATCCAACATGATCATGGTCCTAGTATTAGAACACTGGGATGCCATGTGACCACGTCTCTGGTACTTGAAGTACTGGATATCGTGCGTCCTCATAGGTGCCTTCATCTACCTTTTGCCATCTCCCGTGCCCTCTTTTGGCTTTACAGTATCCTTTGGCGTCATTACATGTCGTTCCTCTCGCCCTATAGACGGTCTATCAAACCTTTCATCCCAGTCCCGGTTATCCCTCCAGCTAGAACTCACTCCACTCCTCCTCCTTGTTTTGAGTTGCTTTTCCACGATTTCAGCTTTTTGAACCAGGTCATCGATATCGACATAGGATTGCAACTCCACTTTCTCTCAGATGTCTTGGTTTAACCCAGCTAAAAATCTCGCTATTGTCGCTTCTCGGTCCTCCACCACGTTGGCACGAATCATTGCTAACTCCATATCCTTGTAGTAGTCATCTATTGTACGACTATCTTGTGACATAGATTGTAGTCTCTGGTGCAGCTCCCTATAATAATGGCCAAGTACGAACCTCTTCCGCATTATTGCCTTCATCTCTTCTCATGTATGGACAGGTCGCTCTCCACATCTTCTTTTAGTGGTAGCCAGTTGGTCTCACCACACACTAGCGTAGTCAATAAATCCCACTGTAGTAAGCTTGACCTTCTTCTCCGCTGAGTAGTGGTGGCAATCAAAGACGTGCTCCACTTTTCGCTCCCACTCCAAGCAAAGCTCTAGGTCACTCCGTCCTTGGAATGTGGGGATCTTCATTTTAATACTCCCAATGTTGCCATCACGAGCTTGCTCTCCCCTTCTAGGCCTCCTGTTAGCCAGCATTTCATCATTGAATCCTTCTAACTCTGAGATTAGAGACCTTCTCCGATGGATTCTATGGCTACTCCTTAATCTAGAGTGTGAATGACCTCACCTCTCCAGTCGCTCACACATAGCTTCCATGGTTTGCCTCATACCCTGGATGCTAGCATTCATAGTCTCAGCAAAATCTCTAAGGTCAAATGCCTTAGATTCTCCTTCATTAGACATGATGAATTTTGAACAAATAAAAGGTATTTAAAGGAAAAAATGGGTAAAGATTTGATTAAGGTAGGAATTTCTACGAAGAGAATACTACCCAACATTAACACTCACAACCCAAGACAAAAAAAATTGGACAGAAAATTTCGGGTGAACAGTAACTCAGATGAACAGTAATCAAAAGTCAACAAATCACCAGTAATCAATAACCTAATCAACAAAAGCACAGAAGACAAGAATATTCTAGGGTTTTTAGACGTCCTGAAGCAAGGATAACACTAAAGAGGCACAGAAAAAATTGTAATAAATTGCAGAAACTAGTAGAAAATTGCAGGAAAATTAATTAAGACACTAGGAATTATGCAAAGCAACAATCTCCAACCACAAAAAACAACAACGCACAAATCCACAATAATAGAAAATCCTAGGAATAAAATTGCTCAAGAACAATAGGCAATCACAAGCAATACTACAGGAATTTGACAAAAATAAAAAGAAAAAGATATATCCAATCTCGAAGAATCGAAATTCAAGAGATGGATAAGAGAAACCTAATACCTAAGAACCCAAAGAGTTCTGATACCACTTGATGCGATCTGCCCCAAGAACCCTCATTAACCACCTAACGGAAACCTTCGTGAAGAACACAATCCATAGGACAACCCTCCCAAAGGATCGTTCTTGTGTATCAATGGACAACCTAACCCCAATTCTACCTGAGAATTGAAACTAGTTTGAAGAGAATCCCAAACCCTAACCCCACACATTGGTTAAAACTCAAGGATATCGAAAAAGAATTCACGAATCACTCGTAGAATTCACTAGTCTCCCAGAGAGAACCAAAGAGGAAAACCCTCGATACTTAATTAAACTTCAATTGTCTATCTAACAATAAAAATAATTAGCCTTATATAGGCAAAAACACCCTAAATAACCAATATAGAAAGTAACTAGTCTATTACACGTTAAAAATTAAGTAAAAATGCAAAAACCAAATAAAATAGTAAAGTTGCAGACTAAGGCCACGGGGTAGGCCGCGGGAGGGCCTTCTATGCGGCCTTTATCAGAACATCATCTCGTCTTTGGCAAAGTTTCTGACGGAGGCCATGGGGAAGGCCGTGGCGCAGCCTTGCCCGCAACCTTCATCAGAAACTTTCTGATGGCTTTTTCTACGCATCTTCTTCTGAACTTTTGCAAGTGTACTTGTCCCAACCTTGGATGGCCTCTTCCTCTGGCTCCTTTTGACCATCCTTATGCCTCTAAGCCTCTATTTTGGGTGATTAAGGTCCTATGCATTGGTGATGCACTAGGGATGACTCAAATGCCCCCATCTACTTGAACTTTTGTCACTTGGTTCGTATCAGTAGGTGCTATCCGCTGGTGGCTGGTCCATGAATCATGACTTGTAGACCCCACTAAGATGGCCCCACCTCATTTTGCTGCTTGCTGAGTTGGAATTCCATGTGTGTGCATCCTTTTCCTTGCATTTCTGTGGATCTTCTCTAAGTTTTTCAATCTCCCAAATGTTGCACAATTAATTCATCAATAATTCTCCAAATATTTAATCAACTTAATCAATTAAATCTACTTAAAATTTCATTCACTTCCACTCCAATTGATCCAAATTGAGTTAAGTATAATGAATCTATAAAATTGTACAAAAATTATGTATTAAATGCTCAAAATATCAATTATGCCTCAAAACCCTAATTTCGAGAGAGAAAACCCTAATTGTAGAAAATAGAAGAATTTAAAGCCAAAATTAGTTAAAATGCATTAAAAAATCCTAAAAACATATAATATGGCATATAATAGAATGGATAATTTTTTAACTTATGGGGAGATTTCACTTGTAACAATTCATGTTCAAAGAAGGAAATAGAAGATTGGAGCCCTTATCTCTTTATTTTCTTACTTTGCTATGAATTTGTGTTTTTATTTCTTGTGCTTTCATATTCTATTCTGCATGTTAAACTAAATTCTTGTCTTAGTGTCAGATAAAACTAATGATATGTGTTGAATGATGTTATGCTTGCTATAACTTGTAATTTCTTTTTCATTTATCAAGAATTAACATTTGTGATAGCTTGATCATCTATTGCAAGTCATTTAGATATTATTTGATATTGAGAAATGCATTTAACATTAGAAAATGATAGATGAAACCTGTGAAATACATACATGAAAATAGTGGTATAAGTAGGTGAATTGAAGTTGTTTAAGACTAAAATTCATGCATTCCACACAACTTTACCATGATAATAGAAAGTTGGATCAATTCATTATGAGGACAAACCTTGATTTCATATGGAATTGCAATTCGAAGCAAGACAAGTTGTTAATAGCAATAAGTTAATTCATTCAACCATATAAGTGACAATTAGTGAATTTATACCCTATTAGTATTTTGTGAAGTTCCTACAT
This sequence comes from Mitragyna speciosa, assembly GCA_024721245.1. Classification (NCBI taxonomy): domain Eukaryota; kingdom Viridiplantae; phylum Streptophyta; class Magnoliopsida; order Gentianales; family Rubiaceae; genus Mitragyna; species Mitragyna speciosa. The sequence continues at coordinate 11,184,007 of CM045564.1, forward strand.
TAGTTTACTTCAAAAAGTTGAATTTTCTTTATTCTTGCACACCACCGATCTGATGATTTTCTACATCATAAAGTGAATGAAAAAACCTTGGTAATTGCGACAATTTGATTCCTCGTGCGATCGACCCTAATATTCCCCTACTAGAATTGAACCATGGACTTGTGGTATAAGGGGTATTAGGTTAATTTATAACTTGTTTGTGCGTGTTTTTGAATGATATAATTTCATAATTCGTAAGCCTACCACACCAAATTTTGGCATCGTTGCCAACGAAACCTAAGCAATATTGAGGAAAAAGAAAGCTTTATCAGTCTAGATTTGTTGTTATTTTGTTTTGAATTCTTGCTTGTGTTGGTGTTTATAGGTACCAAGCAATTTGAAGAAGAAAGAAGGTGTAGAAACAAAGTGATTGGTTCAAGCATTTTATTAAACACATGGTAGACAACTGCCAGTGGAATAGTAATTCTTGGCCCTATGATGAATGCAAATTTAGCATTCATGAAGGTATGTCTTCAAATGATACTTTAAGTGTGTAGCAATTAAAAATAGATATATTGGAAAGCATGCTAATGAATCAAAATAGATTTGGTTATAATTCTTGTGTAAATGTTCCTTGTTGTATTACTTGCAGAGGCAATCGTGCAAATTATGAATGTTGTTATAATGAGCATGTACAATTCGGTAACAAATGCACATATTCACCTCAAAGTGATTATTATGTTTATGATTATAACATGGAGTGGATGAATCATTCTAATAATAGTTAGAATGATCAATGGATTCAACCAAATCAACCTACTTATCTTGAATCTAAATCTTCTTTAGAGTTAGCCATTGAAAATTTTTAAAGAAACCAATAATAAGGCTAGTTCAAATTTTGAAATAAATGAAAAAGATGATGAATTTGATGACATCAGTAAGAAAATTGAGGGTCACTTTTCTAGAATTAAGTAAGCATTGAACTCGAGAAATGATGAGGAAATGATTAAAGAGAATGAAACTAATCTAGAGTCAACATAAAAAAAATCTAGAGTCAACATGTGTTGAAAATGAAAGAAGCAATCGAGTAGGAACGTGTGACAATATTAATGAGAGCATGCAAAATTATCATGTTGGTGACGATTTACATGAATTTGTTGCATATTGGTCTTCGTGTGGTCAAAATGATGATTATATTGATGATTTTGACATGAGTTGTGTAAATCATGGCAATTTGGTTGAAAATGAGCATGTTAATTATAAACTACTTGCAAGGTTGAATGTGAAACACTATCTAATGTCCCCAATGAGTCCTTGAATGATGAATCAAATGGAATGGATAGTAAGCTTGAGGGTTATGATGCTAATTTTTGAAGCATTGACCTTTAGGAATCATGATGATATGTGTGAAAAAATTAGATGTGTTCCAAAGGAAAATAAATATGAAGTGACCTTTAATCATGTTGAAAAAGTGCTTGATTCCCCTATCTATAAACTTATGCATGTTAAAAATGAGCATGTTTGTGAAAAAGTAGTGGAATTTGAAGATGTAGAATTTAATGATCAACTTGTAAGCTCTATCTACTTTTGATGAAAATGAATGTATGATTAAGCAAAACAAACATGAGATTGAACAAGAAGTAAAAGCAGAAAATGATGTGAATGAAGTGCTTTAATACCCTTATTTCACTTGTGAAGTTGTTTTACTTGGTACTAATTCAATAGTAACAAAAGGAAAAGGTCTAGCCAATATTGGCTATGACATTTTTCAAGAGTACTTCTTGAATGTAGGAAATGTGGCACAAATAGTTGAAAACAAGGAAGAACAAAATAATGCACAAAGGATGCTATGGGATTTGATTGGCAATTTGAGTACCAAAGGTGTATTACAGCCCTTGTGAGATACTCCAATCATGTGAAGTGATTGAAACCAAGTGTAGCTCTATACTATCAATGAAGGACTTGTCGAGAGGCAACCCAATATTTTTGTTGTTTTGTGTTTTGTAGTGGGATTTTAGCTCGTTTGCATATTGAATTTGTTAATTGTGACATATGCTTATGATGTTTGATTTTGTAGGTGACAACACTGAAAACAAGGTATGCAACTTTGAAACTTCAAGGAGAGTTATTGGAGTTTGATTTCTATCTTTGATTTTATATATATATTTTTTGCTTCGTTTCTATTTTTTTATGTTATTTAAAGAATGTTTATAGTGTTTCTTTTTCAGTTATGAATTATTGTGCTTAACTTTGAAATTTGAGGGCAATATGGCTAGTTGATCGATTCTGTTGAATTTGAATTCATTTACTTTGTTTTTATACTTGTTATGTTGCTTTTCATATGTTTGTGTAAGGTGTTTAGAAGTAGTTTGAGCATTAAGCACAATGTGTTAGCTTAGAGGTTATAGGTCTTAAGCAAGGATGTTGAATACCTATTTTCCAAATCTCTTGAGTTTCATGTGAAAAGCTGGTTTAGACAACTTTGTTTCATCATTTAGAATATGTTTCAAGTGTTCTGTGTTCTTGTAGTTAAAATCACTCAAAGAACCAAATTAGTGTATCAAAGTGAAATGGTTACTATTTCATTAGTTACTATTTACTTTGTGCAATTGCTTTGTGATTGGTTCTCATTTTGAAATTTACATACATTACATACCTAAAAATCATTTGAACAACTTTGTTTTAACATTTGAGATATATTTGAAATGTTGGATTGGTCAAAAATTAAAAGGGAAAAATTTTTTATGATACCAAGTGCATTTTCACGAAAACATTTTCAGGTTTGGTGTTCTTTCAACTTTGATTAATCTACATTTCATACATGTTGTTGATTTAATCTAGTTAAATGCATCATTTGAATGTTTAAATTTAAATGGAAAAGTTCAACATGCAAAGTTGGAGAAAATCTGCAAACTTCTGCAACCAGCCAAGCAGATATCGTGAACTTGCTTCAGGATCCGTGGACTTGCCGGTCCAGGGATCCACGATAGAAAACAATTTTCTTGCCCTTTATGCTTGATTTTAATTGGTTTTTTTTTTTTTTGTGGTAATGTTTATTTTATTGTTTGCATTTTTTTTTACATGAAATTAACACTTTAACTCATTCAAAGTTGGTTGCATATCATGTTTCAATATTCTTGTTCAATGGAGAATTTCTAGACAATCATAGTTATTTGCAATTTGAAAGCTTGTTTCATTTGCTTTATCATTAACTTACATGTATTACACTTCAACACATACGAACAATGCAAGTTTCATCTTTTGCTTTCATTTCATGGTCTTAGTGAAGATATGTGCAATACATAGTCTAATTATGATACTGACATGTCTTTGAGTCCATTGTATCTTAGCTCATGAAGCAAATGAAGCAAATGAAAGGAAGTGAAACAATACCAAGGACATTTTCAAACATAAATCTTGGATTCTTCAACTAAACAAGTGGAGTTTTCTTCTCCAAATTTTTATTCTTATCTTTCTCTTTATATATTGAGGACAATGTGATATTTTAAGTATGGGAGAAGGTTTAAGATGCATGTTTGGTTTGAATTGGTTTAAGGTGATTTGATAGAATTAGTCAAAATGTTGTTTTGGTTAAATGTGCTAAAATTTTTAAAATTTTGTTTCAAATTCATCCTTTTATACCATGATTGTCTCAAACTCCTTTTATATTGAAGTAATTAGGGTTAATCACATTTACATCCCTCAGGGTCAAGCCAAATTACCAAACGAACCTTGCAGTTTGATCAAATTACAATCACCCCCTATTAGTGACTGAGCATAACCCACCTAATAGATACAATGAAATGACAAAAATGCCCTAAACTCAATATTCAAACAAAAAAATAAAGATTAAACATGATATTTAATCTAAACAATTTCTACAAAAAAAATCTAAAGATATATATAAATTAATAATTCAGAAAAGGGAAAAACAAAAGGACAAAATAGAGTTTCTTGAGTCAATACTATCTAATGTAATATAACAAGATAAAGAAAATTCAAATAAAAAGGAAAAATTAGCTCTTTCACAATTAATTGGCCTTTTGTATATTTGTATATGAACTTCCTTCATTACTAAAAAAATAAAAGGAAAAATTATAAAAATGAAGAAACAAATAGCGAAAGCAATGAAAAGACAATAAACAAGCCAATTGTTAACTGGGGAAAAAAAAGGAAAGGCAATGAGGAAAAATGAGATAAAAAGATTTTGAATTCACTCTTTTATATTAGAACATTTTTCACTACCACCACCACCATATCACCTTCTTCTAACAAGCTGAAAAAAAAAAATTCTATTCTTTCTCCAAAGCCACCACTAGAGCCTCACCTGACTTTTCCTCTTCTCCATTTTCAGTAACCACAAATTGACTAATCTCCCTACTTATCTATTTTAATTCTTTCCTATGTTTTCCATGTGTTCTGTTACAATGACAAATAGTCCCTCACACACACATGGTGGCTCTTGTTGACTCATAAATGCTTATGGACAAATTTGTATAGGTCAAACCTAATTTCTTAGGATTTTTAGAGCTCGTGGAAAAAGGAGAACTATTGTTACTTTTTGTGATTTATTGTACAAATGATAAGATTTAGATGGATGGATATAAATGTTTGGATTCATGGATTTTGTGAGTTTGGTAGATTTTCAAAGTGAAAAATCTTTTGACATGCACACTTGTATTTGTAGGAGGGTGAATTTAGGCATTTTTCTATTTTACTTTAATTTATATATTTTTTAATTTTAGGAATAGAAATGTATTGTAAACAAATAATGCAGATTGAAAGTAATTGACCAAAATTGCTATGAGCTATGCAATCTTGCAGGCTGTGTTTTGGAGGTTACGATTTTAATAGTGCTAGTTAGAGAAAGGAGAGGAATTGTAGAGATCTGGGTTCAATACATAGTTTAGGAAATGCAATACAAATTTTTACCAACTTTATTAAAGTTTAAACAGTCAACGACAGTGGAGTCACAGTAGGGGTGTGAATATTATAGAGTGACGAGTAATAGGGACCATTTTGTAATTTTGCCAAACTTGAAGATTTGATTTGTAGTTTGGCTAAACCTCAAGGGACACTTTTGACTTAAATCTCTATCTTTCTCTCTCTCTCTTTCTCTCTCCAGGTCAAATGAGTTGACCCAATTCTTACCTAAACCCGACCCATTTTTTGGTAGGTCATTTGGTTCAACCTGAATCCAACCCGAACCTGCCAAACTTAACCCAAGCCCATTATTTTTCTGTTAGGTTTGTGTCATATTTTTGAGTCATGTCAGAAATTGCTATTTTTATTTGGGCCTAGCCTTGGTAGTTGGTCTTGACTGAGCTAACAACAAACCTGGTCACCAAGTTCTAGCTACCTTAGTCTCTTGGCACCTTTTGGCCTATAAGGAGATTTTGCAAGTCAAGGAGGTGAAAAGGAAAAGTATTTGGATAGAAGTTGAGATACCAAACTGGTGTAGTGCCAGAGGCAATAAAAACTGGTGTAGGGCCAGAGGTTAACATACTTGAGTCACCCTTGATATGTTCTTGGGCAATACTTGACATAACAATTCTATTTTATTATCTAATTCTCGATTACATGTTATTTGATTTAATCCTGTTCTTATATACTATCAATTTGAATGAATTTATGTTCAAACAAATATATTTTAAAGAATTTTCCAATGGGGTTTTAAAATAGACCTCATTAGATTGTAAGCTCATCCCTTGTTGAATTTGTTTTATTTACATATGCTTAACTAAAGGAAAATGGCAACTACAAAGGAGAGTGAGTTTTCTTCTGTTTAGATTTAGCCACCAAATGGATGTAAGTTGGCGCCTAAGTGGCTTGAATGTTGTAATTACTTTCAAAGATATGTGTAACATTTAGCGTCTGATTATATTTTTGGCCTATGATTGCTTGTACTTGAGTCTTGGCACGAGCCCGATAGGCGTCCCGGTCAGGGTTTTGGAGTGGGACCAATATTGGTTTATCACACTCATGAATTATCTAAAATAAGTGACCTATATAAGAATATCATTACTCTCATGTGATATACAACTTAGACTTAAACTATTCTTTTTCCATCATTGTTACTAACTCTTGGTATTATAATAATGACTAATAATTTATAATTGATAATCAAGCAACTACAAATACATACAATCTAGAATAGAGAATAAACAAGACAAGATAGCATAAACAATCACAAACAAATCATATGCATGATATTATTAGTTTCCTTTAACCATGGATTGACAAATTAGTTACCCATGATGGATTTCACATAAAAGATCACAACTGTAACAAAACAATACACAACTATCAAGATAAAGAAAGGGACATAATAAAGTTTATTCTATTGATGAACAATGTTTCAATTCTTGTATTTTTTTCCTTCAATCTTGAGTTGTATGAAATAATCCTCTAAATTGTACTTCTACAGAGAAGATTTTCTAATCTAACCAAATTGGTACTCTCAAAGAGAAAAAATCTCTCTAAGAAAGACCCTAGCAACTCTCTGTCCTATCTTTCTTGTTTTCTCGTGTTTTTCTTATCCTAACCTATGCTAATGTTAATACATATAGAAATCTCAATACAGGACATAATAAATGGTTAGGACTCTCTTGGAAGCCTTTTTGTAGGCCTAAATAATTGATCTTTAAGTGGAAAAGTCATCCAATACCAACCCAAGTTGAATTGCCTACAAAATTGCTGAAAAATCGTGAAGTTACACGCATAAAACCATGACGAAAACCATCCCCGGCTACCCCCACTGCAAATTTCTGGATAGTTGTCATGGAACAAATCACGCCTGGTTTCTGATCGTGGAAACTCTCTGGACAAGTTGAATCAGCTTTTGCAAAAAACATGAAAGTTATAACTCTTTGAATAAGCTTTCTAATGCCACAAGAATCAGGTCATTTGGAGTCTAGACACTAAAATATGCCCGAATACTAAGAAGTGGTCAAAAGAGCATTGAAGTATATTTTAGTAATCCAGACTTTTGGCTATAAAAACGTTAGAACTAGACTTTGATTCTTCATAAGAATTGTATATCATCCTCTAGCTTCAAAATGCATTAAGAATCATCTCAATCTGATATTTGTAGCATAAGTTATCACCAAAATACTAAAACATGTCATTGTTGCCAAGTCCTTTATTACTATCTAATCCTTCTTCTTCCGTTATTTCTTTGCACCACATGTTTTGTCTATTTTTCGCACTTCTCATCAACTTCAAATTACTTCTAAATATAATCAAAGTGTGCTTCAATTGATCCGAATCAATGATCGTATAGCAAAAACTTGCATATGAAATCATCAATTGCACTTTCTAGCTACAAAGCAAAATATTAGGAAAAAATAGACATAAAATGATCAAAGTTAAAAAAAAACCTAAAAACTAACTTAAATTAAGGACTAAACACACTAATGAATACATAAACCAAACACTTTTCATCCCACACACAAACAAAAGTAATTAGACTTCAACAACAATGAGCTGTGGTGAGCAAATCATAATTAGGAAAAATCAGTTGCTAGCACAATTGGATACTGTCAAAAATTCCAGCCTCCTATCATTTGTGTTCAAAGTGTTCCCTGAGTTGATTGGTCCATTCCACAAACAAGGAATGAATGACCATTTTTTTATTCCAAGGTCAGGTGTGGAGCGCTAGAGTAAACCCTTTAAGCTAAAGGGCTTTTGAGTAGTGAATTTCATGGCGATGCTCAGTGATGATACAATTGATAGGAGTAACCTTAATCAACTGAGAATTGTATTCACTATAACAGGACCCTAAAACATTAGAAGAGTAATGGTCAATGACTGTACTTATTCGATCACCTTGGAAGCAATCATAGATGCTAGTAGGAAGAAGAAGAGGGTCTAGTCAGAATAGACCATGCTTGATAGAACAGCAGTAATTATGGGATGTTTATGGAAAGAATAAGATATAGTTTCTAGGTAACAGAGAGAGTGCAAGGATTAAGGGTGTACACGGGTCAGATATCCAACCCGCAAGGGGTATTTTTTGACCCGACTCGCATCTAGTGAGTAAGGTAAAATTGTGATCCGTATCCATATCCGCATGTGAAAATATCCAATGGGTTGGATATTTGCATTTTTGGGATCAAATATCCACGTTATTCGACCTGTATTGAAAATTGTTAAACGTTTTTCAAATCTTAAATAATCTAATAATAATCAAAGCACCAGTTATGACAAATATAAACTTAAATTGCATATATTAAATCAAGTCTTACAAGCTATGAATTTATCACAAATATAAACTTAAATGACATATATTAAATCAAGTCTTACAAGTTATGAATTTATCACAATCACTAGAGAAAATTTCAGTTGTCTGAAACAAAGAAACACTGTGCATCACAAGTCTTATAACAAAAACACCAGCCATGTATTTAAGGCATAGAGTGAAAAAAAATAACACAAAACAATTGTTATAACTAAATTCTGCAGATAGCATCTTCAATTCTTTACATTTCAATGTTAACAACGCGGTGCTCTTCACTATTTAGGATTTCTACAAAATAAGAATAAAAGCTATTGACAGACTAATGTGATAATCATTTCAAATAAAGAAGACATGATATGCTACTTAATTATCACCTATAACCAACATTCTAATAGCAGTTTAAACTTTAAAGCAATTGGCAAAACAATATCCAAAGGGAAAAAAACTAAATAAAAAAAGCTTAATGAGAGGATAATTATGTAGATAATAGATTGAAGTTCTCAGTCAAAAGTATTAGCGTAGCTAAAGCAGACACATGAATTGATTGAACATTAACTTCAGAAGCAACAACATACTACATTATTGATAAAGTACTAACATAATAACATCTATCACAGGTAGAGCTTTTAATGAGGCGAATCGAGCTAAACACTCTCTGTTCGTATTCTGTTCGTTTAATAAAAAATAGGCTCAGCTCGGCTTGATTATTAAACGAGTTAATATTTATGTTCAAGTTCGGCTCTTCAAATAAAACAATAAGCTCGAGATCAAACTTAAATTTGACTCGTTTAACACAAAGAACCGAGCTCGAATAAGCTCGAACGAGCTCGGCTTGTTTAACATAAACAAACCGAGTTCGATTAAGCTCAGTTCATTTACACAAACAAACTGAGCTCAATTGAACTTGGTTTTTTACACAATCAAATCAAGTTCAATTGAGCTTAAATGTTTTTATTTTGGAAATAATATGAAAAGACATTACCACCCATGTTCGCGAATACAAACAAGCATTCGCGAATAATATTTGTGTTCATTTATTTAATAAATGAGTTTAATTCCTTGTTTGAGTTTAGCTCATTTAACTATTTGAACGAGCCAATTTTGAGCTTTCACGAGTCAAACCAACTTGTGTTCATGAAAAGGTCCGTTCATTAAAAGCTCTAATCACAGAATTAAACCAATTAGAAGTTCTATTTAAAAGTGCAAGTTATATCATAGTTGCGTATTGACACGAAAAGTTATATCTTAGCATCAATTTTTTTGTAAGAATAAACTATTTGTATTTTAAGAAACTAGTTGAAGGACGCATACTTTGCACCAAAAAAAATTGGGTCCATCTCTAGCATCTAAGAAATCGAATACAATATGGATTCCACATCTAAATGTTCGATCACTTTAACTAATATAATTTCATCTTAACAGTAACAACAAACGTAAGCTAGGTAAAGAAAATAGAAAATTATCTCAATTGTCTCCATAAGCTAAAGCTTGAGAGCAAAAAATGATTAGAAATTTAAGATTGAAAATAGTCGAAATTGTGAAAATTTAAAAGGGGGAAGCAGCAAAGAAAGAAGTGGTTGATAAGTGACGGATGAGATAATGGGTATATAGTAATTGTATAACCTAAATTAGGGTCCTTAATGGACAAACCTTGTAAATTTACTTCATTACCCTTACATGTGGGTCGGGTCGGATATCTGCCAAGTTTTTAAATTCCCAATTCTTGTCCAACCTGCTTAATAGAGAAGCCTCATATGACCTGTATTTAAAAAAACTTGACGGGTCAGATATTTACATTTTTCAGATCAGGTCCGGATCAAATTAACCGAATTTTTAAGTTACCGAGTCAACTTGCACACCCCTAGCAAGAATGAATAAGAATGTTCAATAGCTGTGATAAACCGTGACAAAGACTTGATAAAGTTGGAAGATAGCTATGGATTTTGAGAAAGGAGGAATATATGATGATTTGAAAGAAAATAAAAATTTACTCCAATCCCAATCCAAAAGGAGAATACTTCGGTCCCTTAGGAAGGTAAAGGATAACCGCCAAAAAAATATTTTATGTAAAAGAGGAAAGCTTTTGACTTTTGAAAAGATTGCCTTAAGAAGACAAAGGAGGCTAATTTGAAAGTAGCCTTATCCCTAATGACAGCTGCAGAGCAGAATTTGATAAAGGAAAATTTGAAAAGTTGTCAAACAACTCATTGACCGACAACACATTGATAGGTTATATGAGGGGGGCAACTATTGAGACATGCATCACAACCTATCAATAGGAAGGAAATCGGCCACCAAAGCATTATCAACATAATATGCCGATACTAAAATGTGGCAATGATAGTGTCAAATCAGGAAAAAGGGATGACTAGGTCAATGCCAAAGATTCAAGAACATGGGTATCAAGACAGTTGACAGTTATCACCCATGACACAGTCAATGGGCTGGGATGGCAAGCCACATATGAGTAGTGAAGCACTCATAAGTAGTGGGATAGGAAAATGATAGTAACGGCTATTTCACAGAAGGAACTGTACAGTTTTTTTATAAATATGGGATGATGAAGAATTATGGTCCTAAATCATCTAGTTTTGATGATTGATAAACAAATGATGAAGTAATATAGTGGTCCATTTGAGCTGTTATTGCAGTAAAAGTGTTTGGACATTAAAAGGAATCCAAAAGGGCAAGAAATCACAAGAAAATTGTGATGCAGACTTGGGATGCAGAAGTCTACGTGAATAGTAACTCGACTAGATGAACAGTAATCGTGAATAGTCGCCGGACGAACAATAACTATGGATAGTACTGTGTCCGCATGAACAGTAACCAAACATCCAAATGAACAGTAATTTTGGAAGAATGCATGCAAATAAGCAACCAAACTTGATGCGAACGTCAGGATCACTCATATAGACATTTGGATGAATAGTAACTGAATATCTAGATCATGAAAATGCTATCTAGTGGCTAGTTTCTGTAGATTTATGAATTTGACTATTAGAGCTATTTTCAGCCCTTTTTCTCACCCCTATAAATATCATTATGTATAGAATTATTGAAGGACTTTTGCCTAATAAGTTTACAAGTGATCTAGAGTGATTTTGAGTAAAAATACTCTTCTTGTAGTGTACTTGTAGTTCTTGGTGAGATTAAAAAGTTGGGATTTTAAGTGCTTTTCAATTGTGGTGTAAGAACAATTTAATTGTAGCTTTGTGAAGGTTTATTGGATAATTGTAAAACTCTTTGGCACAACTTGTGAGGGCTTAATGTGAGCAAAGAGGATATTTTTAACTCAACTAGAGCTAGGAAAGTTAGTGCAAGGGCAATCCCTCAATTTTACTTTTGGTTTTGCTTCACCAAATTGAAGAATTCAAACTCAAAGTGACAGAGCTTGGGAGAGGATATAGGTGTCAAGTTTGGCACCGAATCACTATAAATTGGTTGTGTCGCTTACTCTTAACTCTTTATTTATTCTTCTTATTGTTGCTTATTTAAGTTATCTATTTGCTTTATCATTATCTTGGTATATTTCTAAGTGTGCTCACTTAAGCAAAAATTGCTTAGTTCAATTGAGTGATAATTTGAGCATAATTGCGCTAGATTTTGTGCAACCTAATTCACCCCCTCCCTCTTAGGTTGCTCTAGGGCCTACATGTAACATGAACATATTAACACACAATAAAGAAATGCATCATCAGGCATCAAACTTTTCCCTCAATTTAGTTCATTAGTCCTCTCAATCTTTATTAGTCTACAGTTTAGGATTGCTATTTATATTTTTTTTCTCAATCAATGTACTTGCAATTTCCAATTCACAAATGTTATAAATGTTTTCAGTTTTAATGCAATTTCCATTTCTTGCTCTTAAAATCCTATCTTCTAGTTAATTTACCTATTGATTTCTTTTCGAGTGTCAATCGACCGGACATTTAGCTATGTTGCTTTTGTCAATTGTTTCATAATTCGAATTTTAAATCCTTAGAATTGTCTAAGGTAGACAACTAGCAATCCATCGAGAAGTGAAAATTCATTGACGCATATTTTCTCATTTTTCATCATTTTTACTTCACATTTTTTTTTCGTATCAACCAAATGGCACACCTACAAGACACCCACAACATACCAGAGAATTGAGACCCGACTTTGTTCGCAAATAGCTTCATCAGACTATAACTATTTTTTTTTCCTATTTTGTGGGGAAAATTTTCTATAAATGGAAGAATGATAGGCAGGCAGAAGGAACAAGAAATTGTCATAAAAAGAACAACAACTTCAGCATAATCTTTCTTTCAAGCATATGTCTTTATTTCAATAGCTTTCTTAAATTTCTTATGCTAAAATTTAGGACAACAAGTTCAGTACGTATTACTTGTCTTTCTTATTCTAGTTTATCGGTTCATGTTTGTTGTAAACGTTGCCAGTTTCAATACAATTTCCATTTCATTTTCCAACAATTCTTTCTTTTTTATCAATCTGTCTATTTACATTTAGTTGTCACTTTTTAGAAACTCATTAGCATTTAATTTTAGCTTTTTCATCTTTATCACACGAATTTTAAATCCTTGAAGCTATTGAAAGCAGACAAACAGCAATCAGTAGAGAAGTCAAAGCTTATAAGTTCATCAATTCGACTTTACATTCTCTTAGCATGAGTCAAGTGGCACGCTCGCAATACTCAACTAATCAGCCAAAGTTCACAAGCCGATTTTTGACGAGAACAAATATAAGCTTTTAACTAAACTTTAAACAAGAAGAATTACAAAGGGAGAGCCATGTCGCCTGCGTTTAATAGTAGTATACAAGCTAGACAAAGCACCCCTCCACTTAATATAAATTATATATAATTTTGGGCACATGAAGTAGTTGACTGTCATCACATGCCAAAACGATGAAAGTAGGCATTAGGCAAGAGTTGGACTAGGATGAAATGAAATATGTTGAGGCCGAATAAGTCTATTGGCAAAGTTTTCAATGCTCTAGTAAATGATCCCTTCGAGGAGGTTGACAATCTAGAGAAGGTCACACCACAAAACTAATTAAACAATGAAAAAGTTCACCTCGTAGCTGAAAATTTTGAGAGACTATTGCAGACACCAAATTTTGACACACATTTTATAAAAATATGCGTATTACTTTATTTAGGGGTTATTATGATTTTCAGGGGCTAATTATAATTTTTGTGTATATTACGTCTAATTTGTCGTGTCAGGGGCAAAATGGTAATTTCACCATGTAAATATTAGTTTATTTTATTTTATTTCTTAAATACATTGATTTTACTATTTTTATCATTATTTATGATTTTAATGATTTTTAGGAGTCATTCATCATTTATTTAAAATTTTAGTATTTTTTAATTTAATGGCACGTTTCCCAATGCATTCTTTTTATGAGAATTTTTCAAGTGAATTTATTTATGCATAGCTCATATATTCATGAATTTTCCGTATAAATTTCATGATTTTTAAAAATTTTTAATATTTATTTTAATACTTTATTATTATTATTGGTTATTATTATTTTTTTCTATTAATCGCACATTTTAATGATATCTTAATTTTTAAATTTTTGCAGTAAATTTTTATTTACTCATTTTTATAACTCTAAAATTTTAGTATTTTATTTTATTTTTTTTTTTTCTTTTTTCTTATTAATTTTAGGAAATACAAATATCTTTTATTTTTTTATTTATTTATTTCATTTTTCTCCTTTTCTTTCTCCTTTATTTCCATTACAAATTTCTTCTTAAAAAAAAAAAAAAGAGAAAGAGCAGGCTGCGTTTGCAGCCTGCTGCTACTGTAGCAGCATGGGAGCTGCCATCAGAGCAGCCCCATGCCATCATCACAATTCTCTCCAACTCCCCTGCATTTCAGCAGATTTGAGGGGATTTGGAGAGATTGATCATCTTCCTCACCATTCACACACCATCCTCACACAAACACACGCACAACATACACACTCATTGCACACACAATCCCATTCTCTCTTCTTCTCTCTGCATCTCACTCACAGAAGCACTCCCCTTCTCCTTGCACACACACGTACAGCACAAACTAACACACCAGTTCACATTTCACACATCACACACACCTGCGTACTCACCTCCCTCTCTCAGTCTCCCTCATTGTCTCTGCCTCCCCTTCCCCTGCCTTTTTTGATCACACCACAGACCAATACACACCTGCACACACCCTTTCCCTGCACAAGCATTCAAACACACACCCACACACAGAACTCACACACACAGAATTCACACACTTGCACACACACAATTCACCTGCAAACACGCACTCACTGCACACCAGTTCACTCACACAAGCATTCAAACACACACCCACACACAGAACTCACACACACAGAATTCACACACTTGCACACACACAATTCACCTGCAAACACGCACTCACTGCACACCAGTTCACTCACACAACACACACCATCCTCACACAGACACTCACAGAAACACACACCACACTCACATACTCACACCTGCAATTCACTCCCTCTCCCCTGCAGACTCTCACGCCTCACACACAGAACACATGCACCTTTACGTCTCCCTCTCTTTCGGCCTTCCCACAACCCACACAGAACACACACAGAACACACACCTGTACACAACACATACACCTGCAAAACATATACGCACACACCTGCAAAAATTCGAAAAAAAAAAAAACGACAACAACAACAACGACGACGACAACAGCAACAGCAACACCATCAACTAGCAACTACCGCCACAGCACTGCCAACCTCCATTGCCTCCGCTTTCACCTCTGGCAAAACCAGGTATACCCCAGCTCCCTTTGTTCATTAAATGCTTTTTTTTTTCTTTTTTTTGTTTGGTTTGTTAGCTAATCGAACAAAGAGATGACGGATTTGATTTTTCTGTTAGTAATTAGAGATGTGGTGATCCAAATTTGGAATTTAGAATTGAGGGTTAAGAGAAAAATCTTCCCGAATTTTCGGTCGAGAGAAGAAATTACAAAGAGAGAGAGAGACCGACCGAGAGAGATAGACTGAGAGAGACCGACCGAGAGAGATAGACTGAGAGAGAGAGACACAGAGAGATAGAGGGGAATCGGACAGGATCGGGAGGAAGAAGGGCCAAGGGGGGAAGAAGAACAGAATCGGGAAAGGAAGAAGAGAGAAAAGAAGGAAAAAGAAAGAGAGAAAAAGAAAGAAAAGAGAGAAAAGAAAAAAAAGAAAGAAAGAAAAAAAAAGAAGAGAAAACTGAAACCGGTAAAAAAAAAAAAAAAGTTTTAGTGAAACTACGTCGTTTTGACGTAGTTTCACTCAAAACTACGTCGTTTTGATTAGTTAGTTTTTTTAATTTATTTTAATTAATTATAGGTAATTATTTTATAGTCCTTATGCTTTCATTAATGCTACTGTGGCCCATAAATTTTCTGATTTGTGCATTTAAGTTTCTATTTTTTATAGATTGACCCCCATAATTTTATTTTCTTTGCAATCAGGTCCTAATTAATTACATTTAGGTCCCTCAACTTGTAGATAATTGTAATTTTGCCCCTATATTTTTTAATTTTCTATTTTTGACCCCTACATTTCTCGATAATTACATTTTGACCCCTCTATTTTTCTAAAATTGCATTTTTACCCCTGATATTTATGGAAATTGCAATTTTTACCTCCCAAGCTTGCTGTTATTGTGTTTTAGGCTTTAAATGTCGCTGGAATTTTGTTTTAGTCCTTTATTGTTGCTGGAATTTACATTTTGGTCCTTTATGTTGCTGGAATTTGTTTTAAGATCTCCATTAATTGTTAGAATTATATTTTAGCCTTTATTTGTTGCTGGAATTTGTATTTTTATACTTGTAGTTGCTGGAAATTTTTATTTTGGCCCTTTATTGTTGCTGGAATTTACATTTTTGTCCTTTATGTTGCTGGAATGTGTTTTAAGATCATCCATTAATTGTTAGAATTATATTTTAGCCTTTATTTGTTGCTGGAATTTGTATTTTTATACTTGTAGTTTGCTGGAATTTTTATTTTGGCCCTTTTATATAGCTGAAAATTATAATTTGACCCTAGACATTGCTGTGAATTAGGTATTGTTTAATGATTTTGCTGAAATTATATTCTTGGATTTAAGTATTGCTGGAATTTTTATTTTTGGGCATTATACTTGCTGAAAATTATATTTTGGCCTTTAAATTCGTTGTAAACTATGTCATTCACCGTAAGTAAGGTTTAAAAATTATAATTTTACCTTTTTACTTGTTGCAAATTACATTTTTACTTTAGAATATTGCTTAAATTTTCACTTTAATCCAAATCTTATAATATTTTATTTTTTGCTAAAAAAAGTGTTAATTAAAATTAGTTAAGTCCTCAAAGCTTTAAATTATTTCTTTTTACATTTTCTTTATTTATTTTTATCAAACTTATAATTAATGTTCTAAGATTGGGTTTTGTTAGTCTAATTAATGTTCAAATTAGTTTCTCTGTTCTCCTTTTAGTTATTCTAATAATTCTTATTTGAGGTGTTAAAATTTCAATGTATGTATTATTATGTTTTATCTTCTATTATTATTATTATTATTTACTTTATTTTTATTTTATTTTTTTGTTGTTTTGCTTTATTTATCTATTTGCTTATTTATTTTTTTGACTTAAACAATTTTCATTTTTCTTCCTAAATAATTAATTATTATTATTATCAGTATTTTCTTCCTCTTATTTTGTTCATTATTGCTATGATTGTTTGAACTATCGTAGTGAGTTCATAGTGATAGGTAGAAAATTATTCAAATTAGTGATTGACTTATTAAATAGTGGTAATTTTGACGTGTTTGTTCATTTTAGTAGCAATTTATACCGGGTTTGCGAATGAGAGGTACCTCGATTACCCTTCCAATATTTCTTTTATGTGCTCCTACGTGCTCCTATGTGTTTTTCTACGTGTTTTTTGTGTTTATACTTTTTATCCATGTGAGGGTGTTTATTTATTTATGCCATGTTATTTATTAGAAATTAATTTTTGATTATTCAAAGAAATGTAATAGATAGGTAATATTCTATTTAGCAAAATTGTGTATTTAGATAGTTAATGTAATAGATAGTTCATATGTTATCCTATTTAATAAAAATCTTATGTATTTTAGATAGAAAATGTAATAGATAGGCTAGATAGGTTACCCTTTTTATTTTTTAGATTATAATTAGGCTTCTCCGGTGTAATAGTTAGGGCTTTGCGTGCTATGTATGCTATGTGCTTATGTGTTTTATCCGCTTTCTTTAGGATTTTGCATCTAGAATATCATGTTTATGTGTTATGTGCTCCTATGTGCTATTATTTGCTTTTATGTGATTATTGCTTTAATACATGCTTTATTTATTTACTTGCTTTAATTATATATGTGTATCGTTGCCACACTAGTCCAACGCTAGTTGTGGTTAATTTCGACTTTCTTCGCTAGTCCAACGCTAGCGGAGAATTTTTTAGAAAGTAGGCTAGTCCAAGGCTAAGCCTTTAGGTCATTTTAGCATTAGGATCATTTTTTTGTGTGCATCTCATGACCATTACGCACGCTTTTTTTTTTCTCTTCTCTTTTTTAGGCCTTTTTCATTTTTGTATAATTTTTATATATATGTTATCACTTACTATCTATTTTTTTAACAAATGTTTAGTACATAACATTTAGATTCCACCACACATAGAATCTTAGGTCATTTGCGTGATTTTGACTAAGAAATAGTCATCTACTCACGTGGGAAGCGATGGCGTACATGTCGTTCCCCCCTCCGTGAGTAGGAACAGTTAGTCACGAGTCCATTCGTCCCCCGTACCCGTTATGTTGCATCCCTACTTTCTTTGTTCACTTATTATCTATACTACTATTTTCCTTTTCTTTTGCATTCCATTTTTGCACCTATACTCGTGACTCCGTCGAGGTCTACGATTCGGGTTTCGCAATTAATGCGATAATTCCGACTAAACCTCAATGGAACATTTGTCCCTTAACGATACTCATTTTTAGGACTAGATTTGCATTCATATAGTTGCATCCAAATGCGATAAAATTTTAGGGTTATATTAGGAAAATTTAGACTAAACCTCGCAACTAGTTTCGGCTAGGTTGAAAGGGTGCCTTAGGCGCGAGCCTTTGCCTTCCCTTTCTTCAACTGTGACTCCCGAACCTTTTTCTCTTGTTTTCAAAGACCTGGGGTCGTCTAAAAGGGGTTTTTTCTTGTTTTTCTTATATTTTTTCCAAAAACCATTTCTTTAAATAAAGCATTTTGATTTTCTTACCTTTTATAAAATATTTTCGGGTGACTTGGTACACCAAAACTCAATATCAAGTGGCGACTCCTTCTTTACTAAAAAACCCTTTTTAGACTCTATTTTCGGGCCCAAAAATCGTCGCATTCCCAAAAGTCCCATTTTAGGCCCTTTTCATTTGCTTTCAAAAATAAAGTATTTCACGTCTTTTGTACAATATTTTCTAAAAATCATTTTACAAATACCTATCCTCTTTTCCCAACAAATAAACACAACAATGCATTTTAATTTTCCTTTTTCCAACTAACACATTCACCACACTTATTATCATATTATCATTTATTTATTTCCCTTTTTCGAAAAATGGGGCGCGACAACTATGAAAGAAGAAAAGGACTCACAATTGACTCATGCAGATTGATTTAATTTCTCCCCCTTTCCATCAAGTAGAAGTGATTTTTGTAGGCAATTAATTAAACGAAGCACTATATAATCAGTTTAATTATTTGTTTTAGTTGGTGACATGTGTCATCATTTAATTGGTTATAGTAGTAGGGTTTATGTGAGGAGTATGCATGTGATTATTTCCTATGCTAGGTAGTACTACTTAGGTTCTGTTTTTCGGTGGATATCTGAAGCTTTCCTTTTGCGCCGTCTTCTTTATTTTTGTAGTCTTTTGGTTTTCATTTTTTTTAGAAGATTTCCGCAGCCCTTTCTTCCGTTGTTTTTCAAAGCTCTCCATTGCATTATCGAAGAAGAAATTTCCTCCATTATTTTACTTGAGTTTCTTGTCTAAATTCCTGTGGGTTTTATTCATCTAATTAATTTGGGTCCATTAGAGTGGTATCAAGGTCATGGCACCTACAAATATTACTTGTTCAGTTTCAAAATTGAAGAATAGGGAGGAGTATAGTTTTTGGAGGAAATAGATGTTAACCTATCTAAAGACATATGGGTTAAATCAATATGTAGAAGAAGAGATTAGTGAAGATATTGATGCACAGGAGACAAAAAGGGATAACATGGCGTTATCACAAATTCATTAGGGAATTGATATATCAATTTTTGAAAAAATTGCTACTGCAGATACGGCAAAAGAGGCTTGGGATATTTTGAAGAAAACATACGAAGGCATAGATCGAATTCAACAAAGCAATTTGATGATATTAAAGAGGAAGTATGAACTTGCAACAATGGAAAAATTTGAATCAATTGAATCATATTTTTTCCATTTGTTAGAGATCAAGAACGAGATGGCACCCAATAATTATTAATTTTCTGATGGGGTATTTGTTGAGAAAGTTCTTGACACTTTACCCATGAATTTTGATCACGCGATCATAGTAATTCAAGAGACCAAGTATTTGTTAGAATTGAAAATTAAAGAATTGCAAGGCTCATTAATTCTTCATGAGCAAAGGATTAATGGGAAGATAGAGCACACCCCGGATACTGTGGAGAAGACCTTGCAGACACAGTTAAATTTGAAGGCAAATGATGAACCCAAGAAGCAAGAAAATTTTCAACAGAGAAATCAAGACAACAACAATAGAGGTCGTAACTACAACAACAGAGGTAGAGGCCAGGCTAACAACAGAGGTCGAGGCAAATGAAATTCTCAACATAGTGGTAGAAGTAACAATTTTAATTTTAGAGATGACCTTAGTAGAGGTAGAGGTGATGGTTATAATTATAACAATAGATATAATTTTAACCAAAATAATGATGGTCAGAGGATTCAGTGTTATAATTGTGAAAATTTTGGGCATAGAAAATTTGAATATAGATCTAACAATAATTTTTAGGCTACTGTTGTGAAAAATCAGGCTCAGAATAATAATAAAAATTTAGAAACTTTATTGTTGGCTTAAAATAATAATGGAATTGTTAATAAAAATAAATGGTTCTTGGACACTAGATGTAGTAACCATATGTGTGGGAAGAAAGAATTATTTTCGGAGTTTGGTGAGTCTGTCAAATGTGAAGTAAAATTTGAGAATAATAATGTTCTACCAATGTTTGGTAAGGGAAAAATCCCAATTAGCCTGAAAAATGAATCTACTAATTTTATCTCTAATGTGTTTTATGTGCCTGGATTGAATCACAATATGTTGAGTATGGGACAATTGTCAGAAAAAATCATAATATGCATATCAAGCAGGGTGTTTGTACGATTTTTGATGAGAAAGTTTGTGTGATTGCAAAGGTGATAATGACTCCAAACCGTTTATTTCCATTAAATTTGAATCATGGAGGCTTTTCTTGTTTGAATACTATTATTGATGGCAATAATTGGTTGTGGCATATGCGATTTGGTCATTTAAATTTTGATAGTTTGAGATTTTTGGCTAGCAAAAGGATGGTTTGTGGGTTGCCTAATATCAGTTGTCCTGGCAGAGTTTGTGATATGTGTGTTTTGGGCAAGAAGCACAGAGATGTTTTTCGGACAAGTAAATTATATAGAGCAAAAAGATCATTGGAGATCATCCATTCAGACTTGTGTACTATGGAAGTTTCTTTTAATGGTGGTTGCAAGTATTTTGTTATATTTATTGATGATTTTAGTAGGAAAGCTTGGGTTTATTTCTTGAAGGAAAAATCTGATGCCTGTAACACTTTTAAAAAATTCAAAGATTTTTGTTGAGAAGCAAAGTGGCTTTCAAATAAAAATTTTGAGAACATATAGGGGTCAAGAATATATTGCCTGTGATGATTTTCTTGAGAAAAATGGTATTCACCATCAGTTGACAGTCAGGTACACTCCACAACAAAATGGGGTTGCGGAGAGCAAAAATAGAACAATTATAAACATGGTGAGGTGTATGTTGAAGTTGAAAAATATGCCAAAGTCCTTTTGGGCAGAGACAATTACTTGTGCTATTTATATGTTAAATAGGTGCCCCACGAGAAGCCTTCCTGATAGAACTCCTGAACAAGGTTGGAGTGGTAAGAGACCATTTGTTGGCCATCTCAAAGTACTTGGGTGCATTGCTTATTCACATATTCCTAATCAGTTAAGGAAAAAACTTGATGATAAAGAAGAAAAATGTGTATTTATTGGCTACAGTAACATTTCCCTAGCTTACAAATTATTTAATCTTATTTCAAAAAAAATAATTATTAGTAGGGATGTGACTTTTGATGAGAGAGGTGTTTGGAATTGGAATAAGGAGGATCCTAAGGATGTAAATTTGACTTCAAATTTTGACAGGGATGATGAAGATGTTAATTTTTAGCAAGTGTTTGCTACTCAGAGATCACAAACTAAGTTAATGGGTCGTCCACACCGCCACAGACAGTTGCCTACTGGTTTGCAAGATTATGTTGTTACTCCTAATAATGTTGCTTCTGATGAGGAAATTGTTAATTTTACTTTGTTTGCAGATTGTGACCCTGTTGTTTATGAAGAGGCTGCCCGAGATGATTATTGGGCGAAAGCAATGGATGAAGAAATTCATGCCATTGAGAAAAATAGTACATGGGAGCTTACTTCTCTTCCAACTGGTGAAAAGGCCATTGGAGTTAAGTGCGTCTATAAGAGGAACTACAAGCCTAATGGAGAAGTGGAGCAATTCAAAGCAAGGTTAGTTACTAAGGGATACAAGCAGAAGCCTGGTATTGATTATTTTGAGGTGTTTGCACATGTTGCTAGACTTGACATTGTTCGTTTGATAATTTCTCTTGCTGCCCAAAATAAATGGAATAATCAAATGGATGTTAAGTTTGCTTTTTTGAATTGAGTTCTTGAAGAGAAAGTTTATATTAAACAGCCTGCAGGTTATATCAGAAGAGGCCAAGAAGATAAGGTGTATAAGTTGAAGAGAGCTTTGTATGGTTTGAAACAAGCCCCAAGAGCCTAATATACGAGAATTGATTCTTATTTTATTTCTTGTGGATTTTTTAGATGTCCGTATGAGCATAATTTGTATGTTAAATCTTTTGCCCCTGGTGATGTTTTGATTGTGTGCCTATATGTAGATGATTTAATTTTTACAGGCAATAATCCTAAGATGATTGTTGAATTCAGGAAAGTCATGATTAAGCAGTTTGAGATGACAGATATGAGCTAGATGTCTTATTTTCTTAGTATTGAGGTTTTTCAATTTGACTGTGGTATTTTTATATCTCAAAAGAAATATACAAGTGATATTTTGAAGAAGTTCAAGATGGATAGGGCTAACTCAATTGTGACACTTGTTGAAGAAAAATTGAAGTTGACCCAGGATGGCACTAGTGGATATGTAGATCCTGCATATTTTAAGAGTTTGGTAGGGAGCTTGAGATATTTGACTTTTACGAGGCCAGATATTAATTTTAGCATTGGTTTGATTAGCAGATTTATGGAGAATCCACGTCAGTCTCAGTTATAGGTAGCGAAGAGGATCCTAAGGTACATTAGAGGTACTCAGGGAGATGGTATTTTTTATTCATGCAGTGATCCTATTGAATTTTTTGGATATACAGACACTGATTGGGCTGGTGATACAGTTGAAAGAAAGAGTACATCAGGCTATGCATTTTTTACTGGCTCAGGGATATTTTCTTGGAGTTCTAAGAAGCAACAGGTGATAGCTTTGTCTACTGCAGAGGCGAAGTATATTGCTGTAGCTAACAGTGCTACTCAGGCGTTGTGGTTGAGAAGGATGCTTGGTGTTTTACAACACAAGCAAAATGGTCCTACGAAGATTTATTGTGATAGTAAGTCAACAATTGAGTTGTCCAAGAATCCAGTTCATCATAGACATAGTAAGCACATTGGCATCAAATACCACTTTATACGTGAGTTGGTTCGTGGCAAGGGGATTGAGATTGACTACTATAGAATTAAAGAGCAAGTAGCGGATATTTTCATGAAGGCTTTGAAGACAGACACATTCTTAAGGTTGAAGAAGATGTTGGGCATGTCAACATTTGAAGAGCTTGGCTTAAGGGAGGCTAGTAGGCAGTTAATTAAACCAAGCACTATATAATTAGTTTAATTATTTGTTTTAGTTGGTGTTGTGTGTCATCATTTAATTGGTTATAGTACTAGGGTCTATGTGAGGGGTATGCATTTGATTATTTCCCATGCTTGGTAGTACTACTTAGGTTTTGTTTTTCTGTGGATATCTGAAGCTTTCCTTTTGCGTTGTCTTCTTTAATTTTGTAGTCTTTTGGTTTTCGATTTTTTTAGAAGATTTCCACAGCCCTTTCTTCCGTTGTTTTTCAATGCTCTCCGTTGCATTATTGAAGAAGAAATTTCTTCCATTATTTTACTTGAGTTTTTTGTCTAAATTCCTGTGAATTTTATTCATCTAATTAATTTGGGTCCATCAATTTTTCATAATCTCCCTGCATTAGCTTTCCGTTGTGAATTTTATTCATCTAATTAATTTGGGTCCATCAATTTTTCATAATCTCCCTGCATTAGCTTTCCGTCGTCCAATCGACTATCCATTGGGCTCGGAAATGAGATATAATGCTGGGTCATTTGAACACGGACCTTTAAAAGAGACGCAGATTAAGAGTTTTACAAGAGACAAGCTACTAACATTGATCGACCTATTATCCTTCACAGGTCATTGCACGGGAGGAGCCCATTATCATGACGCCCCTTTATTTAGGTGTGAATAAAAAGAACATGTAAAGGATTGAGATAAAAAAGCACCAAAAGGAAAATTTCTCTAAAAATTTACCAAAAGTTTTGTTGCCCAAATTTCTGATACGGACATATGAAAATAAAATCAATCATTGATTGTAGTATGGAAAAAAAAAATTAACATATGACAAAGTATGATCCCGAATGAAATACCCAAAGTTCAATTCCGTACTTTAGAAAATTAAACTTTGACCCTTTTAGATTCATTTCCTTGAATTGCATGACATGCATAGAAGCTAGGTTTGTGTTAGCTTTTTAAACAAAAAAAAAATTGTAGCACAAGATGTCACAAAATTAGGGGTCAATTTGTGAAGCAAGTTGGTGAATTAAACACCCTATAATCTGCTTATTAGCCCTAGTTGGAGGACTACACAAAGGAAAATAATTAAAATGAAAAAAAAAAGAAGAAAAATCTTCTCAAGAAGCTAGCTGGTCAAACAAGACAGCAAGCAAGTAGGAGGTGTCATCTTTTTGGAATTTGTAGGGTGAAGCAAGCACCTTGTGAGCAGCCAGCTTCATGTTCTTATTAGATGAGATAAAAACAACTGAAAAATGAAAGGAAAAAAATGAGCTTGAAGTCGTGCAAAGAGAGAAAGAGAAAGTAGAGAATATTTGGAGAAAAAGCAAGCTGGAATTGAACCAAGATTGAAGACTCTTGAGGGTAACACCAATTTTCTTAACTTCTTGATTGATTCTATATGTTATTTAGCAAAGCTAAAACTTAATTGATGGTATATATTCTGATTTGGAGGTGGAATTGAACTAGGAACTAGGAGATTTTGAACCAAGAAAGCTTTAACATACCTAGAACCCGTAGCACAGTCACCTCTGCACAGCTGCAGGAAACTGATCATAACTTTGTGTATAAAACTCAAATTTGGATGCCGTTTGTTGTTTTAGAAACTAGATTCAAAGGAATTTTTATGGTATAAAAATCATGTTCTGTTTCGTTATGTAGAAATACCAGAATCGTTTGGAATCTGGCTAAAAAGCTAGACCTGCAAAGAACAGGGTTGGTGAGGTCCTAATTTGTAAGCCAATTTCAACCTCAATATGATTCAGATATGAATTGGAGCCCTTCATAAGAGTTTTAGTTCTTGAATTCTAGTTTCTACACATGTAAATATCACTCTCATACAACCTATATTTTGAAAGATATGCTGAGTTGAAAATCAGCATCTCGCTGGACTGAGAATTTCGAAAATCAGCATATGGTTTGCAACTTGTTTAAATTGTGGCCATATTTTGACTGGGATTTTCTTCGAATTTAAAAATGGTTTCTTCTGAAGAGTTGTAGGAAATTGAATCTAGTTTCCAAAAGTACCAATTTTGTAGCGTTTTGATGAGTATATCCCAAGTTATGTTCAAATGAATAGACCCTGCGCAGCAGCCAAGGGAGGATCTGCTGAGCTTGAAGCCCATGGCTCCACTCACAGTTCCTCTCCAGATTACTCCTTTTAAAACAGTTTTCTTCGTCCATTTGAGCCCTATTTTTCAAGGGTTTTCACTTGTTTCATGACATATCATTAGGCATGCTTTTATTAAGTTAATATTAGGTTCATGATTTGGATTTTCTTAAGTGAATCAATTACACTTTGTAGGTGATTTTGATGAGGCCAGAAACTCAAGCTATTTGAGTTGATTCAACAATCGGTGGGTGATAGTTTTGGGGAAGTTGAGGTGAGAACTTCCTTATACTTTAGCTTTTTAAAAAAAAAAGTATAACTCTTATGTATACTTGACTTTAAATGACTACTTGGATATCAAGTTGGCATGAGTGAAGTTTAAGTGTGTGTGAATGGTTCTTACGAAAAGAATGTTATTGATTGAAAGTATTTGATATTTGTTCATATGTTTGGAATGGCTCTTTATTTGCTATGTTAATTACTCTACCAAGACTAGTCTATATGATATGTATGATATATGGCCTACCTAGCGGGAGAAATAGCTAGGACATGAGTATGGCCTACCTGGCGGGATAAATAGCCGGGCTGGAATTCCAGTAGGTTGATGGTTAACTTGTAAATATTGAGCTATTCGTGAATGAAGATTAATATATGTATCTGTGTGAATGTCATGAACTAATTCATGCCCTAAAGTATAATTATAGCTCCTCACTGAGCATGTGAAGCTCACTCTTCTTTGATTAATTATTGCAGGTTTTTGTGAAGTTTTGGGAATAGGCTTTTGGGCTCATTGGGTTGGATTGTTGAAGGTGAGCCTAGGTGTATGTAGTTAGAGTAGGAAGCAATGTGCTTTGCGAGATTTGTGGTGGCAGTCATGTAATGTAAATACTCAGGATTTGTAGTATATGGGTTTTGATGTAAATTATACTTTGCTTATGGATTGTAGATTGTGAGATTGTGCTATAAGAATTTAATCCAATTTTATTGTATAGCATGTTTTTAAAATGAAACCTAAATTGTCAGGTGGTAAACTTGGGAGATTTTATTTATGTTAATGGAAAATTGATGATATCTCGGAGGACTCGTTATTGATTGTTACATTTAAGTCCTCTTATTTCGCTAGCCTGATATTGTGGGGTTAATTCTCCATGATACAGCGGGGGTGTTATACGCCGGATACGGGGTGTGACACCGAACATTTTATATATGATGAGATTTTCAAAAATAAAAGCGAAGGACATTATTTGTGGTAATTTTACGAACAAAGTACTCGGATTTGCCTATTAAAAATCAAAATACCACATACCAGTTTTTGTTTTTTTTTTACTAAGAATGGGTTATATTGGGGCAAAGTAAGAGAGTACATGAGACATGGCCAAAATCCAAGGTGAAGATTTTGGTCTTGATTGAGCCATTGGATTCAACGACCGGGTCAAATCGGACGGCCGAGAACAATCCAAACTGAGGACCACAACATACCAAAGTAAGAGCACGCTATGCACGCAGGCCTAGCATATCAGGAACCAAGTCCTCTAGAATCTTAGTGTTACTATTGTATTGCATATATGAGCAAATCTGCCCCCCATGTGAAAGATGATAATGTAGCAGGGATATGATGGTATATCATTAAATTAATTGAACAGAGAAAATAGACTTTTGTTTCGAAAATTGATGCAAAACTTGACAAGAAACACATGGCAGACACAAACATGTACACTTTGAATGGCAGAAATTTGATGTGTGGTGACCATTTGCATTTGGAGATATGCACATGGAGGACAAATTCCTGAAGAAAAACACAAAAATGTCAATTTGGACAAATTCATTTTATAAAAAATTATTTTTAAACATGTTGTTTTAATAAACTTTTTGTATTTCTTATCAATTTTTCACATACATTAAATCCCAAAAAAGCCACCGAGCATGTGGCTCAGTGGTAAAGGGAAATCTTAAAATCTCTCCCCTAACTACGCAATTAGCAAAAATACAGTCAAAAAATTCAGAGGGGCACCATAATGTTTTCTTTGATTCAATGGTGATTCAATCCTCATCGACCCCTAAGGTTTAGTTGGACTATCTCGTAGAATAGATTAAGAGGAGACTTGACTGTTGAAACTTGGCAAAAAAAAATCTCAAAAAGTAATACAGTATTATCATTTGGCCCTAGGGTTGAGATTCGGTCGCTAATTCAATAAGTTGAAATCGGTAAATTTGAAATTTATTTTTTCAATTTGACTAACTGACCAATTTCAATTTTGATTATTATTGATTCAATTCGGTTCGAATTCAATTCGATAAATCGATAATTGAGTTCGGTAACCCAATTAAAAAAAAAAATCACTTACAACAATGCATAGGGCCTATAATGGAGTGATAGAAGCACTCCTTTGGACTAGTGATTTTAAATAATTGGGTCTCAATTCCCTAAACCAACCCAACAAAATATATTCATAATTCATAATGGGCTTCTACAAAACTCAACTAATAATTGGACCTAAGAATTCGAATTGGTATTACTGATTTGAAAAATAATGTTTTCAAATATCGACCGAATTCAATTTTATTTTTTTCAAATTTACTGAATTACCAAATTTGATTTACCGAATTTAATTCGAATTCAGTCGGTAATTCGGTATTTACTGAATTTACTCACTCCTATTTGGCTCCATGTTCCACCAGCGTATATTTCTTTTGGGCAAAAAAAAAAAAAAAAAAAAAAGAACATGACAATTAATCGACAATGTCGAGATTACAGATTAAGTTGAATTTGTTTGCTTACACGACTTACGTTAGACGTCTAAATCACACATCCGTCATATTTAAACTCAACCAGAGGGGACGGGGTTGAATGAGATTTAAAGGTGGTTTTCACTCTTCATGGTGTAAGTTATCATGGATAAACTTCAGAAGATTATAATGTGATTTAGATGTTGTAGCAAAAATTTGTGAAAATCTTAGTTGAATTGAGAAGAACATTATTTTGGACACATACAATACGATGTTTGAATCATTTTGCACTAATTGTATAAAAATTAAAAGAAATATTTTATGGCAAAATTATGTGTTCCTAGAGCTCAATACTTCATTATTTTTTAATAGCATTTTAAAGTTCTATATGGTTTGAAATAAACCTTTGAGTTTGAACTGGTTATAGCAAATTTATGTGATTCTAGAACTTTTTATTTTGTTATACTTTTTGTGCATTTTAATATTTATGCGGCCAACAATAACCTTTGAGTTTGAATGGGCTGTCGATATTCATAAAATATTACATTTTCAAGAGATATGAATAAACTCTTCAGATTTTGAATTACCATCCTTAGCCAAACTTGTAATCGAGTCACCAGCTCTAAGGTCCAAACTCCAATTAAAACAGTTTCATATCAATGATTAAATATTTTCCAAGGTGCAAATTTGAATAATGAAATTACTGAATTACTTTATATGTACGTATACCATAGATGCTTGGATTATTTGTTTTCCTACTTCCTGTTCACAAGTACAGACTCAAGGACAATTAAAAATTCAAATTCTTCTAAAATAAATAACTCAAAATAGTCCCATTATATTATTTTAACAATTCGAAAGTTTAGATTATTTGCTTTTTCTCCCAATGTCTATTCACATTTCTCAGATGCCGTTTGATAATAGAAAGGGTTTGAAATTTAAAATTCATCACATAAGAAGGAAAAATCAAAGATTAACTATTAGCATTCATGGACATATGAATAAGTATATATAGAAGTACATGTAGATTTGTGTGTAAGGGGCCAAATTCACACCCAGCAATTCCAAATGCGGCTGCTGCGACATACTAAAGTTTTTATAGCCTGCATGATAGGTTTGTTTTCAATCGCTTCTAATTATTGTAAAAGATAATTTTATAAACTTTGAAGTTTTAAAGGATGATTTTATAAAATTTGAAATAAAAATCTAAAAGCAGGTATATAGTTAATTTTGATTTTAGTTTAAAGAACTCCAAATTAGGGGAAAGAAAAGTAGTTGACAATATCACAATATAAATTTTTCAAAATCAATCAACCGAAATAGCAGTTAGAAATAGTCCTATTCTTTTCTTATTTCCAAATTTTTACTCATGCAACAAAAATGGAAAATAAATACCCCCAAACAGAAATAAATTAAGGCCTATTTTCAATAGATTTTTTAACCAACTTTTAGATTATAGATTAACAATAATCTATATTAATGGTGTTATCTATTAAATCTTAAATTAGATTTTAGACTTTTTGTACAACTAATTTGAGATTATTTAGTTGTACAAAAAATCTAACATCTAATTTGAGATTTAATTGATAACACTATTAATATAAATTATTGCTAATCTATAATCTAAAAGCTGGATAAAAAATCTATTGAGAACAGTCTCTAAGACTACAATCTCCAATTTCATTTTCTGTAGAGACATTACTTTTGTTTGGTTTGTTAAAAATATGTTTAGTTTTATAGGTGCAGTAATATTTGGGTTCTTCTGGTCTTTATCATCTTATTGATTTTTGCGTCTTCTTATTAAGGTATAACCCAAAAAATGAATCAGTTGGATTGTAAAAACTTTATTCTAGGGCTACGAATTTTATTTTCTAGACTTGATGTATAGCCATTGTTGCTTACTAGAGCATTGAATAATTTATTTTTTATATTATAAATTTGTAAATTTAGAATTATTTTCCTTATGGTAATAATATGAAATTTCTAAAATTATTCTCGTTGTATTGACTGCATTTACCTTTATTTTTATAGTTGAATGGATATTTTCAGAATTATAGAAACTATTGATTAATCCATATAAATGACAGGGGCACACACAAACACTAACATATATGTAAATATCAATATATGGGCGCACACATACATAAGTTGGGGTTTACAGTTGATACTGTTGTGTGTAAATTGTTTCCCTTAAAGTTTATAATTTGATAATAAAAATGAAAAGAGCTATGAACAATTACTGTCTTAAACATTAAAGAAGCATTGAAGGTTGAGATCTTTCCACATTTATTTTACTAGTTAAAATTTATTGAATTTTAGAACATATCGTTTCTCTATTATGTGTTCCTTAGGCACATAATAAAGATTTTTGTGTTTTTGGCAAATATTATGTGCGAGCTCATTTCAAAAATATAACCTACGTTAGATGTTGGAAGTTTCTTTTTTTTTTTATTGTTTAAAAATTATAACAGTGAAAATAAAGAGGATATCGGTAAAAATTTATTTTTATTATCACACAGAGTGAAAAAAAAATTTATCACACTGGAATAGTGACGCTAAATTGTTTTTACCACTCCATCTTCCCCTGTATGGTATGTTAACGTTTGTTCGCTAACTTACAATGAATTAACATTAATAACAAGGTTTGAGTTTCTCAACAATTTTCAAAGATAATTGCTACGCACAATTCATGACTTTGACTTACCATTTTAAACTTTGTGTAAGAGCCGTATCCCAATTATGTATGATATTTGAGAACACACTCTAGTACATTAATGAGAGGTACACCCCAATTATATGAGGTAAAAATAAATTGTAATACAAATTTAATGATAAAAAAATATCTTGAAAGAAACGAACTGCTAAATTCAGAACAGCTTTTATTCTATCTATGGGTTATATTCAACTTTTTCACTTATTTTCTAGATATCGAGCTTCTATATAAGAAGTAAATAATTTCATCTACAACAGTAACTTTTCATATTGTCAACCCAAAGAGAATATTAGCGGTCTGAGCCCTAAAAGTGATATCATAACCGTTCTAAGTATAGTCTCAAAAATCAATTTAAGGGCTCGAGATAGGTGTAGGGTAAGGTGCCTTCGAACCTAATTTTCTAGAATTAGTGTCTCTCATTGAAATTATTTGGTTACTTCAAAACGTTATCTTTTCCATTATCTTACTATACTATATATGTATAAAGAGAGACACTACTTGGTCTGTGATGTCTCCATATTTTTACTCTTGTTTTTTTAATTTAAAAAAATTGACAAATTTAATGACTAGCTACAATTATAAGTAACCATAAATAACTACTTATTAGCAATATTTTTATTTTATATAATTTCTTTATATTTATTATTAAAATATAATATGGATTTTTATCCTATTACATATAAAGGAGGAGTCTCCCCTTGGTTTACGGTGTCTCCTATTTTTGTCATAATTTTTAAACTTTAAAAAAATTTAACAAAATTAGTAACTACCTATAATTATAAGTAACCACAAATAACTACTTATTAGCATATTTTTATTTCATATGCTTTCTACATATTTATTCTTAAAATGTAATATTCATTCTCATCTTACTATATATTAAGAGGGAGCACCACCATTGGTCTGTAGTTTCTCCCCATTTTTATCTTTATTTTTTTAGTTTTAAAATTTTAAAAAATTAGTAGCTACCTATAGTTATAAGTAACTATAAATAACTATTATTACCATATTTTTATTTCATATAATTTCTACATATTTATTCTTAAAATACAATATGGATTTTTAAAAAAATTAATTTCTAAAAATAATCATAATATTTGTTATTTGCACACATATTGTTGTTTAGTATGGGATATTGCCTGGTTTTCGGCATAAACTACCGTGAAATATATCCAGTATTTACCATCTATTTTCAAATAAAATGTACTGTAATTTTTTGGAATTTTTTTTTTTTTTGCTTTTTTTTTTTATCTACTAATGCGGATAAAATTTACAATCTCAAGTGTTTTGTCTCACACAGTCAAATTTACTACCTGGCAACCAGTGTGATTGCTGGTGCTGGGTTGTGTCTTTGCTTGTTAAAACTTTCTATGTTCTCTTTCCATCGTGCTTGGTCTAGTTGTGGAGGACTATTTGCGAGTCACCCCACGCAACGGATTTAGGTTTTCATTTGAAAAATGTTGATTTTTTTTTTTTTTTGATAAAAAAATGTTGAAAGTTGAATTAAGACTCGATATTAATGTTTGAAAGGAGTGTTTGAAGGAAAGATCAACCTCAAGACTTTTTGCCACATTTATTCAACTCCCATGGAATCGGCAATGCAAAATTTGGTAGAAATACTTTAATAGCCTAAAATTGTAAACAACCCATAATAACCTTATAAAATTTTAGGACAGCTAACAATAATTGTAACCACCGCGGGTAGCCAAACAAAAGTTCGAACCACCATAAAAAACAATATAAAGCGACCAAAATTAATAGCCAAATTGCACAGCCAACGCAGCCGACCAGCTCGTTACACCAGCACAATCACAGGCCAAATTATGGTTTGCTGTATTGGCTGAGTCCGAAATGTTTTGCCTGATTGATAATTAAAACAATTCATCTCGCTCCAATACCGATGTTCACTCGACAAATTAAATAAAAACAAAAATAGCTACTGTGTCTAATTAAATAGGGTTCCTTTCCAATTTTTACTTCATTCTTTCAAGTTAAATTCATCGAAAATCAAACAATTTTTTAAAAATACTTGATACTTCTCACCACTAAAATGGACATGTGTACTCAAAATCTTGAATTTTTTATAATATCGACCGTGTCAATATTTTATATTTGGATCATAGTATTAAATGACATGTTATCTTATTTTATTAATTCATTGTATGGTTTATATTTTTATAAGTTTATCTTATATTTTATTATTTAACCACTATAGAAGAATTTGCACGTTGCCAATACGTCACTGATGTACCCGCTATGAATAATACGTGACAATGAAACATGGACCAAATCTTCATGGAAAAATGGGTTTGGAGGGCAGACAACAGACAGGGAGGGAAAAAGAGAAAATTGATGTTGTGGTACCAAATATTTAAGAAATAGGAAATTTCAATCTTTAAAGTTTAGATAAAAACTAAATCTAATATCAAATGTTTTAATTTTTCAGCACATTTAGTACTATTAACTAGTTTTTTCAAAATCTTATCGGAATTCGGTCACATAAAACTCACGTAAAGGTTACAAAAATTTTAAAAAAGAATTTAAAAAAAAAATAATTGTAGTAATTTGTAATTAAAAGCACACAAGCCAATGCACTATCCAAGCAGATTTTTTCAGTTTTATTTGCTTATTTATCATTTTTGAACTCCAATTAATGCTTTTAATTATAAATTATGGCAATTAAAATTTTTTTCTTAAACTTAATTCTTTTTGAAAGTTTTTGTAACCAGCACGTGAGTATCACGTGATCAGATTTCAATAAGATTTTTGTTAAACTAATCAATATGACTAAACATGTTAAAAATTGAAACATTGGATATTATATTTGTTTTTGTTCAAATTTTAAGAATTGAAATTGCCGATTCCCAAACATTTGGTACAAACGTTATAATTTTCTAGCGGGGAAAAATGCGATCTTATTGTTGATGAGCTTCCAAATTAAGAAGGTAGAATGTGGACGAAGAAAAAGGATGGAAGAAGAGGGAGGAGGTATCACAAATCAAAAAATTTAATGAACAGAAATTGATTTAAGAGGGAGAGATAAAAAGGTGTTTTTAGGCATTTTTGCTACACCCGTAAGGGTTAAATTGTCGTCAAAATAGTTTTCGTAATTGAGTTTAAATTGAATTAAATTTGATAAATCGACTTGGTAAAACTACAAATTTGATATCTTCGGGGTGTGCCACAGATCAATGATAATGTTTTGGGATATTTTGCAATTAACCCAACTTGCCCTTGCAAATAACAGAAGAACTCATCTAATTTGTCGTTTGAAAGAAAAATGATTTGTTTTATTTCAAAGTCTTAGCTGAACCATGGACAGATGATGACAGTATGACCATGACAAGATTCCCTCTGGGCCTTTTTTAACGCTAGAAAAAGAATTCCAATTTGTAGGGTTGAACAACGGGGAAGGGAGGTCAGTATAGTAAATTGCCTATAGACACTTGGCTTCTATGTAATTTGATGGGAAATGAGATCTGTTCCTTGGAGCCATGTCATTTTCATCAAGATATTTTTTTTTTGTCAAGATTCAACATACTATTCTACTCCTAATCTAATCTATTCTACGGGAGGGTCCAACTGGACCTGAGGGGCCAACGGGGACTAAACCACCGTTGGACCAAAGGAGCACTATGATGCTCCTTTGGATTTTAATGCCATCAAACTGCTGCAGGTGGGGTTAGAACCCCTAACCTGCAGCAGGGGGAGCTAATACCAACTGCTCCCCTCACCACTGAGCCTACGGCTCGGTCGGCATTTTCATCAAGATATGGTATAGCGAAATCTAATTTCCTTTTCCAAACGTCACCATATTTTTCATTTTGCCCTTTAAGTAACTAACAAATAAGAAATATATCAGTCCTATAAATTGATTTCAATTTTCATTTTAGCCTGGTTAAACCTATTCAAATTTCAAAGTAACTTTTACATAATTTTTGACATAGCATAAAAAAAACACAAGCTTTTTTGCTGGACACTATGAATTAAATTTTTACAATAGATCAATCTAATATAGCTAGTGGCTAAGGTTTTTATCTGAGGTTAAAAATTATGTTTGACCTAAAGTAAAGTGACCAATTTGTCAAATGTATATTGTAAGACGCTCATATTGATTTTCATCTGCTTCTGTCGTTATTTCAATAGATGGATACGAGAATTAACAACATAACTAATTCTAATTGTCTTTATTCCCATTTTAATCTATTGAAAATTAACATAAAAATTGTCTTAGACTCTATAAACCTTCAAAAGTATTCTACAAAAAACTTAACATAAAATATTTTAAAAACTGCCAAGCAGTTACTTTCGCTCTTCCTCAGAGCACCCTACAATCTCTCTCTAGAGCAAGCAGGCAACTGAACTCGTCATCTCTTTTTCCTTTCCAACTGTGTTCTTTAAAATCCTCATTCCTCATTTCAATTGGAATTGAGTGGATGAGGTTTTCTAATCCTCTTTTTCCCAATTGTCAAAAAAAAAAAAAAAAAAAAAAAAAACTGTGTTCTTTAAAACAATCCCCCTAACTCTCCACCAAATTACGATAACAAAACCCACACTGCCAATTATTTTCTTGGCAGTTAAAACTTGTCTTTGTTTGAATGGCTATTTAATGAAGATACTTGATGCAATTAGACTATTGAAGTAAATAACACCCTATATATATATATGTATATATATATATATATATATATATTAATGCATTCTACAACAAAATGTGAGCGGCTTTCGTAATACGTACGTATCGTCTAATGAAAAAAAATCTACTAAACAAAAATAACAATAAGATTTGATCTTAAACTCGAATCTTAAACTTTTTATCAAATAAGTATCAAGCTCTTAGTAAGTTGGGTAACTCTCGTTGGCATATACCAATATCAATATTCTACACGTACCAGGAATAATAGAGCGAGTGAAAGTATAAAAGGCCAAAATGTCTGCCAAAAATCATATCATAAACTATTTCCTATAGAAAGAAGGAGACCTATACACTATAGATTCGAATAAATATGTTAGAAAGAAATGGTCAACAAAGCCAGAGCAAGCCAAGTGGACCACCGGTCTATGCTCAAAATTTTCAATTTTTGCGAGAAAACAAAAGTTCTAGAGTGAGAAGAAGGCCTAGAGGAGGGTTGGCGGGGTGGGGGCGGGGGGTGTGGGGCGTCAGGACAATAATTTATAGGAATTGGGGGACAAGAGCGTATCTGCAAAAATCCTCAAATTCGATTCTGTTGCTTTAAAAAGTAGGGTAAGGTAGACTTCTTTATTATATTCAACTAAAACCATATTATTACAATCAAATAACCAACGAGGAAAAGGACCAAGAAAAAAAGCATTGTTACAGTTCATTTTGTACAATAAAACAATGGGTATTTTTCTTCCATTTTTTAAGAAGTTTTGCTTTCTTGATACTACTCATTATTCTCTTGATTGGCAATATTTGTGCTTAACTGGTCAATGATCTAGTGGTTTTGTTCTTTGATGTTAGTGAAGAGAGAAGAAAAGGAAGAAAGAATGTGGTGATATTTTATTAGAGTATTGAACAGAGAAAACAGTGTACGTGCTCTTCCTTGTCTGGATATATTCTAACTAAGCTTCAAGCTTGCAGAGCCGAAAGAGATAGAAAGAGAGAGAATAGGAAGAAGTGGGGTATTTTATCTTTTCAGGATTTGAGGAAAATTCTGCACTTTTTTCTTGTATTTTTTAATTGCATTCAAAATCCTCAAGCCCTCATTATTATAGCAGAGTCTTGGGGAAGAGGGAGGGCTTTCTTTTCTTTTTCTTTTTTTTGTGCCCTTTTTTTCCTTTTTTAAGAACCCTTTTGGGAATTT
Source organism: Mitragyna speciosa (assembly GCA_024721245.1). Classification (NCBI taxonomy): domain Eukaryota; kingdom Viridiplantae; phylum Streptophyta; class Magnoliopsida; order Gentianales; family Rubiaceae; genus Mitragyna; species Mitragyna speciosa. The sequence goes on from CM045564.1 coordinate 11,220,789, forward strand.
GAGCTTTCTCCATCTTTTGATGGCAGCTGCAAGACATGCTTGTTCCACGAGGGCTTGAATTTGATAGATAAGCTTTGAAAAAAGGGAAAATTTTAGTCTTTTTTAAATTTTTCAAGAAGGGGAATGATTTTGTGTGTTAAGATTAGATTGTGGTTTTTTGGGGTATCTGATTAGTAGTCACACAAAACAATGTTCTAGGGAAGAACCTGTTTTCTTCGTATTGCACAACAAAGTTTTCTTAAAAAACTGCAAGTCCTCTGAAGAAAGTCATGATTTTGCCTCCCATGTGTGTAAATTATATAAGAATTTGCTTTCTTTTTTGGGGTAAGGGATATGAATTATGAAGTAGAGAAGAGTTGAACTGAAAGAACAGAGAGGAAGTGAAAGTAAGGATAGGCTGCTGCTTTTGTGATGGGACCGAAGATGCAGCAAAGCTATCATATGGTGGCTGTGACGTTGAATGAACAATTGGGGACAAAGAAGAAGTACAAATTCATCCCAAGATCTTGGCTTCCTAAAATTTTGGCACTTTGGATTGTACTAATGTTGTTTGGTAGTAGAACAATATATACAAGAATGCATGCTGTGACCAAGGAAAGAAGGAAGGAGGTTCTTGTGAGTATGTGTGATCAAAGGGCAAGGATGCTACAAGATCAATTTAGTGTTAGTGTTAATCATGTCCATGCCCTTGCAATTCTTGTTTCCACTTTTCATTATTACAAGAACCCTTCTGCAATTGATCAGGTTTGTGTATTTATGTCGTTATAATTGCGTCTTGGTTCTAAAATTTGTTTAATTTTGTCTGTCATATGTATGGTTTACGTGTTATAATCAGCTTAATACTCTGGTTGTTCAAAAGCTTCTGCTTTTATTGATTATTGGGGTTTAAAATTGTGGTGTTTTTCAAGAGTTTAATTTGGAAGCGACCTTACTTTTTTTTTTTTTTTTTTTTTTATGGTGCTATTTCGATCGGAAACACTGGGAAAATTGCAGAACACCTTTGCAGAGTACACAGGCAGAACAGCTTTTGAGAGGCCATTGTTTACTGGGGTAGCTTATGCACAGAAGGTTGTAAATTCTGAGCGGGAAGAATTTGAGAGGCAGCATGGATGGATTATAAGGACAATGAAAGGAGACCCTTCTCCTATTAGAGATGAATATGCCCCTGTGATATTCTCTCAAGAAACGGTGTTTTACATTTGGTCGCTTGATATGATGTCCGGGGAGGTAATGATTTGATTGTATTCAATCTGAATGTGTTCATGATACTTGTCATTGGTAATTATCACATATTTCAGGATTATATTAAGTAGACAATAAATGAGGTTACTGGTTAGTGATTACATAAGCATGTTGCAGGAAGATCGCGAAAATATCTTAAGGGCTAGAGATACTGGGAAGGCTGTCCTTACAAGCCCCTTTAGGTTGTTAAGTTCGCACCATCTTGGAGTTGTGTTGACAATTCCTGTCTACAAAACCGTGCTCTCCCCGAACCCCACAAAGGAAGAAAGAATCCAAGCAACTGCCGGGTAGGGCTTGGTTTTTTTTTTATATAACTTCACCATTACTTTACTGAGCTTCTGTTGTGAGCATTTCATGGCTATTCTCAAGTACTTGAAACATGGTTCTTTTGCGTTTATGATGTGTATTACTCAAGCATTGGAATGAAGCTTCAATCAACATAAAAAATCTTGCACTAATATGATATTGAAGAATTTTCAGAATATGAATTTTGTTGAGAATATGATTGAAGTCCCATTATAGCTACTGGTAAACATTTTCAAAACCTGACATGTCTTTTTATCTACTTCTGCAATTAGAAGTGTACAATATACCAAAGCCACTAATCATCCTAGCCAATGTGTTGGGATTCTTAACTTTGCTGAATAAAACTGTATAAGCTTTTTGTTTTGAGATACTTATAATCTGTTATCTTCTACTAGAAGTTTACTGGGGCCTTCTATTTATTTTGCTTTTCTCCTTTTTCATGTAAGGTTTTAGTTTTGCTTCCATTAGAAAGCACATTATATGCCTTGGTACTGTTTGCAAGACTGCAACTGCAAATGTAGAGAATTACATTCTTGCAATGAAATTGCATACGAGGAAAAAGTGTAGGTTGTACTAATTTATTCACTCACATCTAAGGCTTCTCTTTTTCCTTTTCTCGGATAAGGGAAAATGATCACCTTGAGATGTTGGGGCAGTTGGCACGGGTAGATTGTTTGCTTTATTGAAAAGCAATCAGAAACCTTACAGAGAGGATGGTGATTGTGACTGTCATATTGCGCGTAAGTGTATATGTGTGTATGGTGGGATAGGAATATGATTCTCTCCTATTTAGCAAACACCTCCCCCCAACCCAGCGGCCCCCAAAAGAATAAAAAAGAAAAAGAAAAGAAATAAAGAACATGATTATCCCCTTCACAATAAAGATTAATAGTTCTGTCTCTTGTGATTGAAAAACTATGAGATTGTGATGTAATCCTACTTTTTACTTTTTGATGATTAACTGAGTTTTAACTCATGGTTAACATGTTTATGTCATTCCAAACAGAATGTGCAAATAAAATTAAAATTTGTTTACTGTAGGCTAGCCAATTTGATAAAACCTCAGTGAGTTAATCATGGCTGAGTGAATTAAGGGTCTTTGTTTGTTGTAATACAATAAGTGTTCGGTTTTCACCTCCGTTTCCCTTCCCCTTCCATCTTCTTGCTTCCCATCCCACGCCTGCTAAAAGATTTTAAAAGGGTAGGCCTAGATTACTGCTGTATGTAGTGAAAACTTTTTATTGTGCATTATAGATGGTGGTGTAATTATGCCCTCTGCGTCCTTAGAAAGAAAGTCAAAAAAGTAAGATACAGTATTATTTTATAAAGACAGCTCCCTCTTATGCTTGGGATTCTTGTGCTTATAAAAAGGAAATTGATAATTATTTTCAGCTTTTGCTTTTGCTGTTATCTGTTACTGGTTTGCATATTCACATCTTGTCAACTTCAATTTCAATGACTGACTAAATTGATATTGTGGAAATACCAGGTACTGTTGATGATTGGAATAATAAGGATTTTTGTGTGTATTTGTCAAGAAAATACAATGCTTGACTTGAACTGTTTTTCTTTAATCATGTTCTTAAAATGCAGGTCTTTAATGAATGACTTCATGTGCTAAATAATGCTCATTGCGAGCGGGTAACAGATCTTTTCATTAATAACTTCATTTGCTAAATAGTGCGTCATTGTGAGCAGGTATCTAGGTGGAGCCTTTGATGTTGAATCTCTTGTCGAAAATTTACTTGGTCAACTTGCTGGAAACCAAGCAATTGTGGTGAATGTTTATGATGTTACCAACTCATCTGATCCTCTAATCATGTATGGAAGCCAGTATGAAGATGGAGACATGTCTCTTGAGCGTGTGAGCCGGCTTAATTTTGGGGATCCATATCGTAAGCATGAGATGATGTGTAGGTAAGTTCACATAGCCTTTGATCCATAAGCTAATGGGCCAGGAAGCAGTCTCAAGTTTTAATTGAGTTTTGGCACAGATATCTTCAGAAAGCTCCAACGCCATGGTCTGCGCTCACCACCGCATTGTTGGCCTTTGTGGTTGGCTTTTTAGTTGGATATATTATATATGGTGCCGCAATTCACATTGTCAAGGTTGAGGATGACTTCCATAAAATGCAGGAACTGAAGGTTCGAGCAGAAGCTGCCGATGTTGCCAAATCACAGGTTTTTCATCTGAACTCATTTGGATGAGATATTTGATTATCATTTCCAAAATTTGACTTCTACCCTTTTGTATGCTTTGTGCTGATGCCAGTTTTTGGCTACTGTTTCTCATGAAATAAGGACACCGATGAATGGTATTCTAGGTATGTTGGAGATTTGTTTCTGTTTTACTAAGTTCAGTTTTCCTTGAAGCTTGGGTGCTTATATGTTAAAAGTTCATTCTTTTATTTCTTATGCATCTTTACTTGTCAATGCAGGAATGCTTGCTTTACTGCTGGACACAGATTTGAGTGCAACTCAAAGGGACTACGCACAAACTGCTGAAGCCTGTGGAAAGGCACTGGTAAAAATAATAAATGAAGTGCTTGACCGTGCAAAAATTGAAGCTGGGAAGTTGGTACTTGAGACAGTTCCTTTTAACCTTCGTGCGATACTGGATGATGTTGTTTCTTTGTTTTCTGAGAAGTCTAGGCGGAAAGGAATTGAGGTGAGGCTGATAGCATGGTAATAGGATTGGTCTATTCTTTTTTTCTGTGTTCTTCAAGTTGCCTGGTGTTATAGGGTTCAATGAACAGTTGTGCACATGCTAATTTAATGGTTTTCTTCTTTTGTGTGTTTTATAATTTTTGGTCTCTTCTACCTCGGTTGCATGGGAACAATTGAACGACTCTTCAATGATATGTAACTACTGGTATCCACAATATGTATAACCACCGGGAAGTTCAGTTGGCTGTCTTTGTTTCTGATAAAGTTCCTGAATTTGTCATTGGTGACCCAGGAAGATTCAGACAGGTGATAACAAACCTTGTGGGGAATTCTGTCAAAGTAAGTGAAATATGGAATCCTTGCTGCTCTTAACGTGTTATTTGAATCTACTAATGGCAGTTAACTATTACTATTTTGGAGACTATAAGTTTTGGTTTTATAATTTTGTCAGTTGGAGCCTTGGGATTGGAAATTTGTTAAATGGAATTCTTGCTGCTCTTAAATATTATTTAAACCTATTAATGGCAGTTTGTTATTACTATTATGGAGACTGTAAGTTTTAGTTTTAGATATTTCTTTAGTTGGAGCCTTGGAATTGGAAACTTTTTTTTTTCTTTCCTCGCGTTTGACGTGCTGGATGTCTTTCTAAACATACAAAAAGAATTCTTTATTGGTATTGTTTTTGTCAGGAATCTCATTACAAGTAATTATCTCTTTCAATGATGGTCTGCTGTACTATCTGATTACGATGCTTATTTCATCTTTTATTGACAGTTTACAGAGCAAGGTCATGTATTTGTGAAAGTCCTAGCTGAACAACCAAAAGCTGTTATGGATGCGAAAATGATTAACTGCTTGAATGGAGGATCTGAAGGTGTGCTTTGTGATCATCAATTTAAAAGTTTAAGTGGCTACGAAGCTGCAGATGACCAAAACAGCTGGCATGCCTTTAAAAATTTGATTACAGACGAAGACACTGGGTATAATGCTTCCAGTAAAGTGATGGCTGATGATGCTTCTCGGAATGTCAGTCTGTTGGTTTGTGTTGAGGATACTGGAATAGGAATTGCGTTGCATGCACAAGATCGCATTTTCACTCCATTTATGCAGGCTGACAGTTCAACATCCAGAAATTATGGAGGAACTGGTATTGGGTTGAGTATTAGCAAGTGCTTGGTCGAGCTGATGGGTGGTCAGATAAGCTTTATTAGCCGTCCAAAAATTGGAAGTACGTTCTCATTCACAGTTGAGTTCCAAAGATGTGAGAACTATGCAGTGAGTGACTTGAAAAAATCCATCTCTGATGATCTGCATTCAGCATTTAAAGGATTTAAGTCCATTGTGGTTGATGCTAAGCCAGTTAGAGCTTCTGTAACAAGATATCATCTCAAGAGACTTGGAATCCGGGTTGAAATTGTGAACAGCATCAGGATAGCAGCTGAACTTTTACGGAAGAATGGTTCTGTAATTCCTCTGTAAGTTTCTTGCCACTGGTACGATTATAGTTATACTTTTTCCTTTTGGCTTTCTAAAATTCTCTACCCATCTTGAGTTTGTGATCAAAATATTTCCAACTTCCATCTTTTTTAACTGTTTTGTAACTAGATATATCAAATCTTTAGATTGACCATCTGTACAAGTCGAGTTCAAGTGAAGCTTCAATTAGATGCTGATACTTAGCAGTGGAGTTTGTTAACACAATTGGAGAAAGGATTGCAGTTTCATCTATTCAACAACATATATCATTGAGTACATATGCATTAGAAGATATCCGTTATAGGTACCCTTATGTGGAGAATGTTAATCTAGTTTGGTATAAGCTTTGAGGATGATTTTAAGTCTAACAAGTTCACACTTGGTCTCTGTCAAAAATGTTTCATTCTTTTTTGATGCACCTTCCACTAAGCATTCATTTCTTCTCGATTGGAATAGTCAAGATGTAATTCTCATTTAAATTTACACCTTTGGACAAATTATTGAGATCTCATGTACTCCATCCGTCCCATTGATAGTGTCATGTTTTCCGTTTCGGGATGTCCCAGAATTATTATCACTTTACCTTGAAATGATGTCCTTACCTATTACTAATTCTACCCTTGGTTTCTCTTCTTTAATAAATTTGGTTAGCCCATTTGTTCTTCCTCTACAACTTTTTCTAACTGCATTTGATTTGCATGAGAAGCACTGGACATGTTATGTTGAAGTGTGCATTCACGCATTGAATTTGTTGATGGCAACACAAAATTATTTTGGCGAACGTTTCTGTGATTCCACCGCTGTTGACTTGTGCTATTGAGCATTACTGAATTATTTCACCTTTTTGATGGGTAAGATGGTAAAATAGGCAGCAATATTATTGCTTTTTTTTTTTTTTTGGGGGGGGGGGGGGGGGTGCATCCCCAAAATGTCAAAATTTATGGAAAGGACAATTCTAATGTCATAATTGTCAACTTTGTGCTACTTCCTTTAAAATTATTGGTGAAAATCTGCAACAAAGTTCTTTTTCTTTTTGTTCATGTTGTCAAGAGGATATAGTTAAATGCTCAATGAATTTGGAAATATCTAGGTGTTTTTGTTGTTTAGGACAGCTCTGGGGGAAAAGACTTACCCGCAGACCCAAAAATGGTTGCCCGCCCTCGCCATGCCCCCAGAAAGAGAGGGAGGGGGGGGGGTGGTTAAGAAGCTAATTATGTGATCATTGAGGATATTTTAGCAACTTTTTCCAAATATGGCTTATTGATATACTTTTTCATGGTTGTTCACCAACAATAGACTGAAAAGCAACTGAGAAAAACAAATAAGTGGATAGCGAACAAGGGAAGCCCCTGAAAGAATATACCCACCTAGGGCATATTCTAGTGTAGATACAGTTGATAAAATTGTCAGCAATATGAGTTACCTGCCAATTCAGTTGTCAATAATGTGGTATGCTGGCATCCATTGCTTTTTGAAAAATGATTTTATCTTTAGCAATGTCCTATGAAGTACTGTCTTCTGTGTTTATTCTATTGGCAATGGTAGTCCTGACTTGAACTCAAGCCAAACAAGCTTATCAAGCCATCAGCAACGTCCAAGAGGAATAAAATTTGATTTTCGGAAGTAATATTAGGTGACTGACACACATTATTGTCATGCATCTCCATTTATTTCCTCCTGTATGTGAAGCCATTCTTGTGGGTTAACATTCCTTTTTCATCTGGGCAGAAATGAAAGGATGCCAGACATGATTCTAGTTGAGAAAGATTCATGGATGTCTGATGAAGACGGTTGTTTTGATTTACAAATGTTGAACCGCAAACAGAATGGCCACACTTATAAAGTGCCAAAAATGATCCTTCTAGCTAATAATATTAGCAGCGGTGAATTTGAGAAGGCTAAAGCAGCTGGCTTTGCGGATACTGTGATCGTGAAACCTTTGAGAGCAAGTATGATGGTTGCATGCCTTCAACAGGTTCTAGGATTGGAGAAGAAGACTCCGGGGAAAGACATGTGCAAGGGATCTACTTTTCTTTGCGGACTGCTCAATGGCAAGAAAATTTTGGTTGTTGATGATAATATTGTAAACCGCAGAGTTGCTGCTGGTGCCCTCAAAAAGTTTGGGGCTCATGTTGAGTGTGTTGAGAGTGGTAAAGCTGCTCTTAAGAAGCTTGAGCTGCCACACAGTTTTGATGCTTGCTTCATGGATATACAAATGCCGGAAATGGATGGGTACGTCTTGAATCTTTTTTATTTAAGACTTGATCTGCCATTCATCTTTTCAGCTAGAAATTATCTTTGTTGCTGCTTAAGATTTTGCAATCAGCAGATATGTATACATAAATAATAAACTATGTGTACATATATAACAAATACGTACGTGTTTATGTCCTCTGTCCCTCGCAGATAATTTACTTTTTCTTTATCTTTTTTCCTTTGTATTCGTTCTGCTGTTAGAAGTGATTAAAAGTGAATTTTCCTGTTATTACAGTTTTGAAGCAACTCGTCTTATTCGAGAGATGGAGAGCAATGCCAATGCGCAGTTATCTATCAATAATGATGAAAGCACAAAACAACGTGAATGGCATCTGCCAATATTAGCCATGACAGCTGACGTAATCCATGCCACGTTAGACAAATGCTTGAAATGTGGAATGGATGGCTATGTCTCAAAGCCATTTGAGGAAGAAAACCTGTATCAGGCAGTTTCGACATTCTTTGGCTCCAAACCTCTCCCGGAATCGTAGTATTACTTCCTCCTGGTGCAATAAAGGCAGCCGTGATGCTAAAATGGCCCCAGTGATTTTTCACTCTCTGCTAGCTTCTTCTTGTTGGAATTCATGGTAACCAATCCGATGAATATTCTTACATGTTTGAAGTTTGTTTGACCAGCACGACTTACAGGTTTGGACGTTAACCAACATTTAATTTTGAGTTAGGTTCCCTAGTATAACTACAGTGCTAGAGTTACCTCGATCCCCACTTGTAATCATGCTAGAAGGGGAGGAGGCCTAAAGCTGATAACCTGATTTGTTGTATACTTCCATTGGCATTTTCCACAAAGCAGCTGTTAGTTGCTTATTTTATGCAAAAGTATCATTGGGTTATATTTTTGTACACGTCTGGTACTCTTCATTTTCCCCTATTTTCTCCTGAAGGCATGGTCTTGAAACCACATACATCATACAAACTTATTAACCATATTTTGATCAATGATTGTACTTCCATTAATCTTGTCATGCTCGAATTATGTGCCTTTTAAGTCAAAAATAAATTTCCATCTATTTTCCGTACATTCTCCCCACAGCCAGAGTGTTGAGTGAGTATTGCGTGCACCACGCGCGCCACGTGGCGTGCCACGTGGTGCACTAGAACCAATCACACATCGCCAAATAATACAAGATATGACCCACCATTGCTACATGGAGATAAATTATTGGTTCTAGTACACCACGTGGCAATGCACGTGGTGTATTGTATACTTGTCAACTGTTTTGGAAGGTTGATTTTGACATGCCAGTCCTTTTCTTTTTTTTTTTGAGCAATTTATATTATATTACAAATGTATGCTGTTTTATACAAGTGAGGAGAGGTGAGACTTTCAACGGTATGTTAGATGAAGTTTCAGATTGTTTACCATACACAATTGGATAAGGTTAGCAATCAAACTCAAAACTCAACAATTCAACCTAACCCGCTCACTAATTGTAACACTAATTTTAAAGGATGAGTTGGGTTAATTGGGTTATGAGTTTTGGTGAATTAGGTTAAGAAAATTTAACTTATTTATTGGATGGATTGAGTTTTTTATTTAGATATTCATTACTCAACTTATATAAATATAAACAGGGGAAGTGTCATTAAAAGTTCTAATAAATCTCCCATACCCCTTCCCCGAGTTTCACACACTTGCACCCACTTTGCCACACACAAAACGGAATGGTGCAGTCTACCGAACATGTATAAGACGTTTCAGTTCAGAGTGACCGGGAATGTTTTCCAGAAAATAATAATGAGACCTGTAAGGAGTCATTCTGTGTTTCCATTTATCTTTCAAATCAAAAACCGTTCTCGCATATATGACGCAACCAGGGCCTTGCGGCTTCTAAAAAATGGAAAAGGACAGAAAAGCACAAAATCATGTTGCACAAGCTTAATAAAAAAGTTAAAAAGCAAAAAGAAACGGGAACTACAATTGCATTGGCCAAAATTAGATGCATTGGCTTTGGGAATTGGGATTGAGCGCCTGGAAGCTTTTCTACGGATAGCTTTGTTGGCCTGCCATTTGGTATTGGAATGGAGTTATGGACACTCAATTTTCTGAAAAGTTGTAATACTACACCCATTTTATATTTTAAATATCATGTTACTAGCTTTGCTCGTACTAAAATGAGTTTGATGATTTGATAATTGATATAAATAAGTATTCATTTTATAATTTCCTATCTCTTGTTCAATTTTTTAATAGTAAACTAAAGTATTAAATAACCATTTATATTTGAATTAAAGAACATATCGTAAAACTCTTTGCATTTTCAATTTAAGACTTACAATGTTTAGACCTTTTTAGTAATAAGAAGAATGTTGTGATAACCATTCAAATGATTGAATCATTAGAAGTGTGTGTTTGTATTTGTGAAAGTCTTCTAGTGTGTGAAAATATATTTGTATATGGAAAGATGTGTTTATCTATGTGAAAAAAAAATCGTTTTGTAATTATTTTGTGTATGTAAATATGTGTGAAAAAATATTATGTACCAAAATTTATAAAATAATATGTTGGGTCATATTTGGATCATGAGTTTGAATTAACCCAATATGACCCAACCCAATATTAACCCAATATATAATTAGACGGGTTAGGAATAACTCATTTAAATGAAAACCCAATACCAACCAGCCCAAAACCTGCCCAACCAGCCCAATTGCCTCCCACACAATTGGGGGTATGGCTTCCTTAAATCTACCTATTCCCTCTCTTGTAAATTCAAATTCCTAACTGTTGCAGATGGGATTTGATCCCGGGACATGCGATAGGGGGAAACCTTAAGGGTCTCTCTTGACCATTGGACTGTTAGCCACTCTCTAGAATTATGTAGTGAAGCATATATAGGGGTGCTTTGCATACCATAGGAAATGATGTATATTCCAGTTAGGTGTAGTGTCTCTGTTATGCTTGAAATTAAGTGAGTAATAGATAGCGTACCAAATGGGTCTAGTTCATATTAATCTTGCCTGAATTAGTCTCATGACCAATACAATATGTGATTGCTTGGATGTATATCTGCTATCTTTTTTAAATCCTGCCCAATTCTTATCATCTCACTTAGTTGCCTTGGTATAGTAGTAGCTTCGATGAACTGATTTAAATTCTCTTCCCAACAAATGATGCTTTTTTTTTTTTGGCTTAATTCCAAAATACCTCTGGTAATGTTAAGTAAAGAGCAAATTACCCTCGTGTTTAGCAAAATATACAAATTGCTCCCTACATCAATAACAATTGTCCTCTCATGTACGTTTCATTTTTGTAAGGACAAATTTGCCCTCATAAATTTTTAATATTGCAATTTTTTAAATTTGTTATATGAAAACAAAATAAAGCCACTACTTTAGGCTAATATTAATGTTGCACTCTTATACAAAAAACTAAAGTCATTACTATAAATTGCAAAAATTTTCGTTATTCTATTATTTGTATTCAAGATGTGAAAAAAATAAAAAATACATGAATAATTTATTTTTATCATGATGTACAATGAACAATTACAAGGTAAAGATAAATTTGTGATTTTTATCAAATATATTTAAAATAGAGTATCAAAAAATGTTAATAATATTATTTCTATTAATAGAAATAATAAAAAAATGAAGCAATTATAAGCTTGTATTTCAGTTGCTTTAATTTAGTTAATCTTTTGATTTGTTTCTAATTTAGTTTAATTTGGTGTAATTAACTTGGTTTAACATTTTGTCTTGGTGATTTTATTACGAAGAGAATATTTACGTTTTTTAGCCCCTATTTATCTTTGAGCATTCTTAACATGCCCCAAACATTTTTGGTTTTGCACAATTAAACCCTTCGTAATTTCACGTTGACTCCTTAGATTTTATTTTCTTGTCAATCAAGCCCCATAATTGCCATTTCTCCCTTGCTGAAATTTATATTTTTGCCCTCGTTTATGTGAATTTTTTAATTTTACCCGTTAAGTTTTTATAGAATTTTATTTTTATCCTCCTTAGTAGCTAGAATTTATTTTTTATCTCAATTTGTCAATATTTATATATTCTGGGTTTTGTTTGTTTATACTGAGGTACCTTGACTTATTTGTTCATTTTTTATTAGTGTTTGTACTGGGTCTTCGAGTGGTATCCCTATTCCTCGTTAATTTCTCCTTATGTGCTCCAATGTGTCCCTATGTGATTTATTATGCATTCTCCTACATGTTTCTTATTTTACATGCTTTTTGCGTATTTGTTTACTTTATACTATTTAATTTAAATTTTATTATTTGGCAAAAAGTGTACTATTTTTGTTTTTAGGTAGTTAATGTAATAGTTAGATAATATTTCTCATATTTTTATCAAAAATTTTGTATTTAGATAGCAAGTGCAATAGATAGGTCGTTATTACCTCTTCCTCCCTAAAATTGTAGCTAATCCCCCTAGTGTAATAGTTGGGGCTTATGTGCTTTTGTGTGCGTGTTTGCTTATATGTTTTACCGTTTTCCTTAGGATTTTTGCATCTAGAATATCATGTTTATGTGCTATGTGCTCCTACGTGTTATTATATGTCTTTATATGTCTATTTGCTTTTTGATTCATGTTTTACTATTTTAATTCATGTTTTATCAGTTTTGTTGTTCCGTCTAGTTGTGGTTTTCTCGCTTCCCTGCTAATCCAACGTTAGGGGGATTCCCAGAACGGGCTAGTCCAATACTAGACCCTTAGGGTATTTTAGTGTTAGGTGCACTCATGTGCATGTTACATCATTTCACACACTATTCCCTTTTTAGTTTTTTTTTTATCATTTTTGCATGATTTTTATATATGTATATAATCATCATTATTATTTATTGTTTTTTAGTATTTAAGAGTGCATGACATCTAGGTTGCATTTCACTTAGAAGTTCGGCCATTTTGTGTGATCCAATTAGAAATAGTTGCCTACTTACGTGAGAAGCGAGGGCGTATATGTCGTTCCCCCTTCTGTGAGTAGGAACATTCAATCACAAGTTATTAGTTTCTCGTACCTGTTATGTTGCATTTTCACTTTCTTCGACCAGTTATTATCTATATTACTATTTTTCTTTTCTTTTTGCATTTCCATTTTGCATCTACACTTATGACTCCCTTGAGGTCTCGACTCGGGTTTCGTAATTAATGCGATAATCTCGATCAAGTCTCGACGGGACATTTCGACCGTCTCGACACTACACTAGATTTAGGACTTGTATTCATATAGACACATCCAAAACGCGATAGAATTTAGGGTTAATTTAGGAAAATTTGATTAAATCTTGCAAATAGACTTGGCTAGGTGGAAAGAGTGCCTTAGGCGCGAGCCTTTGCCTTCCCTTTCTTCAAATGTGACTCCCGGACCTTCTTCTCTTGTTTTTTCGTAGATCGGAGTCGAAAAAGGATTTTTTTAAATACTTTTCTAAAAATTTTATTTTTGTTTTGCTAAATGATTTTTCGGGTGACTTGGTACACCCTAACTCAATACCAAGTGGCGACTCCATTTTTTCTAAACAAAACCCTTTTTCAAAATTAGTTGACCAAAATTGTCGCACTTTTAATCCCAGCCTTATTTTCTTTTAAAATATCTTTTTTTCTAAATAATAGTTTTTTTTTACTAAAAACCCAATTTTTTCTCACACACATACAGTTTTTCCAAAACCTCTCTTTTCAAAAAGATCACCAAACCGAACCGCCTTTTCGGGACGCAACAGTCAATGACCCCACTAGTACCTTATCGATTTTCGGACGTGACAGGGGATAGTTTGGTTTTAGTTTTACTTTTTCAGATTTTATTACAAGTATTTCTTTTAATTAATGATTTGGGTTTAATTAGTTTAATTTGATAGCTAAGTTAAATTAACTGGTTTAGAGTATTTGATCAAATTGGCTTCTTTTATTTTAGAATTTTCTTTTCCGTTTATGATTGCTATAGATTCATTTTTAATTCTTAATTTTTTTTTCAAATGTCATAGGTATACCTCAATAACTTCTAGTTTTCTACATTTTAGGTCTTTGATCATTGTGGATTGCCATGTTTAGATTTAGTTTCTTTCAATTATCTCTTGAATTAATTACAATTTGCCCCGGCCTTGCTAGAATTTACTATTTTATCCCCGATTTGCTCCAATTTGCATTTTTTGCCCCCTAGACTTGTGTAAATTCCTAATTTTGCCCTAAGCCCACTTTAGGTTTATATAATGTTTTTTAGTCCTTTCAGTTGTCAAACCTTACGTAGTTACCCCTATTTATCAATACTTACATATTTTAGCCTTTATTTGTTTATACCGAGGTACCTTGACATGTTTTTTTTGTGTTCTTAAGCATTTGTACCGAGTCTTTAAAGAGGCATCCCTATTTCTCGTTGATTTCACCTTATGTGCTCCAATGTGTCCCTATATGATTTATTATGCATTTTTCCACATGTTCCTTATTTTACATGCTTTTTGCGTATTTATTTACTTATGTTATTTAATTTTGAATTTTTATTATTTTGTCAAAAACTGTAATATTTTTGTATTTAGCTAGCCAATGTAATAGTTAGATTACATTTCTTATATTTTTAGTAAATATTTTGTATTTAGGTAGCAAGTGTAATAGATAGGTCATTTTGTACTTTTTCCCTTAAAAAATTGTAAACTAATCCCCCGGTGTAATAGTTAGGGCTTAAATGTTTTTCCGTGCTTGTGTGCTTATATAATTTACCGCTTTCCCTCAGAATTTTGCATCTAGACATCATGCTTACGTGTTATGTGCTCCTACGTCCCTTTGTATGTTTTATATGCTTATTTGTTTTATGATTTAAGTTTTACTATTTTTTAATCATGTTTATGTTATTCTGTCATGACACTAATCCAACGCTAGTTGTGATTTTCCTCGCTTCCCCGCTAGTCCAACATAGTGGAAGATTTCTAGAAAGGGCTAGCTCAATGCCCAGACTCTCAAGTCATTTTAGTACTAATTTCATTCGTGTGCATTTCATCTCATATTACACACATTTTCCTTTTTTGAGAAAATTTCCATATTTGCATGCCTTTTGGTATATATTTTATTATTATCTATTTTTAGCATTAATAATGCGTGACATCTTGGTTGCATTTTTGCTTAGAAGTTAGGTCATTTTGTATGCTCTGACTAAAAACAAGTCATCTACTTACGTGGGAAACGGTAGATTGACAGGCCATTCTCTCATCCGTGAGTAGAAAAATGTCAGTTGCGAGTTTTTAGTTCCCCGTAAGTTGCATTTCCCACTTTCTTTGACACTTACTATCTATAGTATTTTCCTTTTTCTTTTGGCAATTCATTTTGCATATACATTCATGACTCTCTCGAGATTTTGACTCGGGTTTCACAATTAATGCGATAATTCCGACCAAGCCTCTACGGAACATCTTGACCCTTCCGATACTTACACTAGGATTAGGACTTGCATCCATTTAGACACATCCAAACGCGATAGAATCTAGGGTTAATTTAGGAAAATTTGATTAAACCTCACAACTAGTTTCGACTAGGTAGAAAGGGTGCCTTAGGCGTAAGCCTTTGCCTTCCCTTTTTTCAAATGTGACTCCCGAATCTTTTCTCTCATTTGTTTCGTAGACCGGAATCGAAAAGGGTTTTCAAATGTTTTTTTCTAAAAATTTTTATTTTTGTTTTGTTTCATTAAAGGATATTTTTTTGGTGATTTGGTACACTCTAACTCAATACCGAGTGACGACTCTATTTTTTATTTAAATGAAATCTTTTTCAAAATTAGTTGGCCAAACTGTCGCATTTTGTTGTCCCGACCTTCTTTTGTTTTTCAAAGTACCATTTTTCCTAACTAGCACTTTTTCACCAAAACTCAATTTTTTCTCACATGCGCACAGTTTTTTCAAAAACTTTCTTTTCGAAAAAGGTCATCGGACTGGACTGCCTTTTCGGGGCAGCGACAGTCACATACCGACCCAAACACCATTTTTTAGGCCGTGACAGATTTTGGTGACTCCATTGGGGATCATTAGTGAGTCTGAGCACTAGGCTTAATCATTTTTTCTTTCTTTAACCCTTTTATTTTATCACGTTTGGATCTTAGGATTGCATTTTCATTTTTTAGATTTTTAGAGTTTTTGTATCTCACACACCTCGTCTTTCATCTATCTGTGTGATGTATGGCTTAAACTATCTTTGTTTATTCAACTGGGTTTGCATTTGGAGAGGTGGTCAGTCATCCTTAGAGCCCACGCTTTGTCTATTCCCTTCTCTCATAAGGAGCACTTCATACATGCATTTGATTTTTTACCCTTTTTATATTTTTGGTGGTTGTCACTCACCCATCCCGATTAGGAGTAGAATTGATCTACTTGGACATCTAATCGTGGCACAATGTGCACGTGACCATGTCTAGGAGATCACCCGAACTCTCAGCTTAAGTCCATAAGTCTAGAGTTTTGGGGCTTGAAGAATAGATTCACTCGGACTCATGGCCAGGGCACGATGTGCACATAGCAGTGTCCGAGGGATCACTCAAGCCACCGACCAAGGGCTTTGGGATTGATGACCCTTACCCTTCTATCTGAAGGCTTGGAACCTATAGCCTAATTGAATCTAGATGCATTAGTGAGCCCTACCTCATGCATCCATGTAGAATAACCTAGAGTAGAGTCAGCCTTACCCTATCAAGCACACCAGGCACTGAGAGGAGGGAATCCACCTCCTTTATTTACCTTATTATGCCATTTACTATTATCTACGTGTATTATTTGTTTTGGCCAATGTGTTATATGTTATTTGTTGAATAAACTAATGTAATCTCTTTCTTTTGTTGATTGCATTCACAACCATAGAATAAAGAGCCCTAGCATAGTGCTCTCGTAGGAAGCCAACCCTCTTTCAGCACATTTAAATTTCATTTTCATAATTAATAGAATTTTCATAAATTTTTGCAAATTGTATTTAGTTGTGAACAAAATACCCAAAGGTCCAATCATTGTAAACTTGTAAAGTCTCGAAAATATAATTTTTCAACTTGTGTATTTTCGAATAAGATTTATAGTTTTAGATCTTTTTCAAAATTTATCCATCCTTTTTGTACCTATTAGTTTTGTCCGAATCAATTTTTCTCAAAATCAATAAATGTATCCAAGAGGGCAAAATTTTTTGGTACAACTCATGTGCATCTTTTTCAAAGAAATTAATGCATCATTTTTGCCTTATTCCGCACCCTCCGATCCTACATTACACAAAAAAGTGATTTTAACACATATTTCATTATACTTTAATAACTGACATTTTGATTTGTATATTCCTTGATAAAGTTATAATTTTTTTGTGTCCCGTAACCTCATGGAGGCTCATTTTTCGATCAAAAATATATTTGAAGTCAATAATTTCTTTTGCACAATTCATGGTCTATTTTTTTCAAAGAAATTCTGCATTATTTCTCAAATTTTGCATTTTTTGCATATTTTATCCTACTTTAATAAATTGGCATGATATATGAACTCTAGAGCGAATGCATTTCGGGAATCCCACTATAGAAAGCTATCCTTTTGTCTTGGGTACATAACTCTAAAAAGACATGCATGTTTATGTTTTTAGTACCATTCAGGTGGGTGAGACCCTAGGTAAGGTAGTACGAGCAAAACAGAAGCATTTTCTTCTCGACAGATTTAGCATCGTTTTTTTATTAGAAAAGGGGGGTCTCACCTTAAAGGATCGCATTTCATGCTAGGCCTACCCTTGGCACAATAAGGGCTCCCCTAGGGCATGCATCCGAATTGTTTATACATTTACTAACTCTAGTCTTTTTCTTTTTCTTTCTCAGAATAAATTTGACAGTGTTACGCAAGATAAATACCTGAATCATGTTCTTTTCAATTCTCCTCTTTTCAGGTACTTTAAATCATAGCTTCTTTTCACCGAAGCCCCATTTACACGCAGTCTCGCGACCAAGCTACTGCATATAAACATGAGTAACCATCAGGATTCTTTCGAAGTGCCAGCAGGGAATTAGGCATCTGAACTGACTACGTTAAGGGCAAGATGAATGAAATGTTAACCAAGATGAATGACATGACTCACGAGGTGTCCTCCCATAGCCAAATCATTGCTCACTTCATAAGCAATATGAACAACAATGGCTCCACCTCCAACGTACCACCCACTCGGGAAACCCTACAAACCCAACCAATGCAAGTGGAGGCACCCTAGGGTACGAACAATAATGACCCAACTGTCCAGATACAAGCCTCATCTCTGAATACCCAAGACACTCAGATTCTACCCCTACCTACTCAAAATCCTCAAGTGCCTGTTCATATTGCATCCAGCTCTAGAAACACCCAGAATGCTCTGAACCAACCTTATTACCCCCAGCAAGCAACTCAATTCACCTAAAACACTCAGCCACCACCAGCTCTTAAAGCAAGTCAGTTTGTGCTCGATACTGGATATCAGGGCAGAGTGGAGATGGAACTTTTTGTTAGGGAAGAGAATCCTTTTATAATTGATAAGACATTGTTGAAGAGATTGGATAGATTTGATGATTTCATAAAAGAGAGTTAGGAATTTGATAGATACGGAAGATTAGACTACGAGGATTTCTGCATGTTCCCAAATACTCAACTGTCGCCAAAATTCAAAGTGGTAGAATTTTCCAAGTATAATGGTAGTGGGGACCCTGTGGTGCACCTCAAGATGTTTTGTAACAAACTGGAAAAACCAACTGGGGACGACAAGTTTCCAATGAGGCTTTTTGGAGACAGTTTGAAAGAAGACGCATTAGAGTGGTATTTGAAACTAGACTTCTCAAAAATTCGAAGCTAGACTGACCTTTTACGGGCTTTCATCAAGCAGTACGAATTCAACTGTGACCTGGTAACTGACAGCTTTGCTCTGGTAGAACTAAAGAAAAAACCCTCAGAAAGCTATGTAGCTTATGCTTAGCAATGGCGAAGTGCATTGCTGCTAAAGTGCATCCACCCATCAATAAGAACAAGATGATCAAACTTTTCATTGATGCCCATAACCCACCCTATTACCAAGCCATTGTGGGCTCTATTGAAAAAATATTTGCTCAAGTCATAGAACAAGCGAAAGCCATTGAGAGAGGAGTGAAAAAAGAAAAAGTTGCATATATGGCTGCCATGAAGTTACAAGTGAAAAATTTGCAAAACAACAACAATTTGAAGAAAGCAGCCGGGAAGAAGCCCGAGAAAGGAGAAGGAAGAACAACTTTCGTCATAAATCAAGACCCGAACCCCAAGTCTAGATTTCAAAACAAACCAAACTATTATGCTCGATACCCACAGTATCCCCAGTTAGGATATCCGCCACCTGTTTATCCCTAATATCCTCAGCTTGTTTTTAACACCCAAGCCCAATCAGTGAATACCTGACCATTTTACCCAAATACACTGCCTACGTTCCAAAATTTTCAACCCGCACCACAAAATAATACTCATCCTCCATTTCGACCTCGCCCAAAGCCAATTCATCCTAACACCTATATTTTGCCTACCCAACATCGAGCAGTTATTAGACTAGCCAACCAACCACAAAGGCCAAACAAGTGTTCACTCCTCTGGGTCATCCTATAGAGCAAATATATGAACAGTTGAAGGCTGCAAATAAATAGGCACAATACCTTAGACTATCTACTCTGATGGATTGCCTTGTGACTACGATCCCCAGGGTTTTTGTGCTTACCATTCAGGAGGCCAAGGACATTCCATAGCTAATTGTCGAGCACTAAAGCACAAAATTTAAGATATGATTGAAACTAGAGACATTGTATTGAGAAGGGGTAAGGAGCAGGCTCTGAATGTCAACAACAATCCTTTGTCTCAACACGAGCCTAATGTTGGGATGATAACACTAGATGAGAAATTCATGATGGAGGGAACATTCGATACTGTTGGTTTCGAGGTCATCGAGTAAGGAGTACTAAAAAACTGGACAACTGATCACTTTCTTATGCTGAAGAAGTAACGGTGAATTTAGGGTTGCCTTTGTTTCAAAATTTATTTCCAAATAGAGCCTTGGAATGGATTTATTTCTTTCGAATGGTTTTGGTGTCTAGCTCATATCATCTTTTTCTTTCATTTGGAAAATGGTCGTGAGTCTTTATTTCCTTTTAAGAAAATGTTTTGACTTGGACTGTGTTTATTGCTTTCCCAAAGGCCGAGCCAGTTTACATGTTTGTAAATATTCTTTTTTAAGAAAATGCAAGTTTGAGTTCAATAAAATAGAAGTTTTCCTCATTTGTCTATTTATTCAATTGTTTCCATATTTTTTATTTTTTTCCTTCAAATGGTCAAAATAAATGCCTATGATTTTTGGATGTCACCTCACGTGAAGCTGATGAATGCTACTTTAATATCTCCATGGATTCTGAAATAGTGCGAACTGTTAATGAGAACTAGGGTGATACCAAAGAGAAATACGGACTCTGTGTTAAGGATTCTGAATGGTACAAAAATGAACTCAAGTTTAACTCAGAAGAGACAAAAGTTATCAACATTGGCACTAAAGTAGAATGGCAGATTTGTTGTTTAGATTCTCACTTATGGGTATTCAAATTATCAAGAAAGAGGGTCATAATAAATTGTCGAGCAAATTTGGATGTGTGTTTGGAAGAATCATGCACAAAGGAATGTACACGCAAGGGATGCAACTTCAACCAATTTGCAAGGGGAGTTATATTGTTTCATATCCTAACTTTTCTCACTTGCATAGGTTAATTGTGAAGTTAAATAGAGTGATGTTATATGCATTGTGAGTCATTGCTGGCAATCGTGATTTTTGTCTAATTTCTCTACTTGTGGAAATTACTTTATGTACTTTGACAAATGCTTTCTTCAAGTACGACTAAGAAATTATTATTATGTGGTTTGGAGTTTTATTCTTATAGAATATATATCTTGTAAAGTGGTTAGAATTATATCTAAATTTTGTACATTTGATGAAAATTTATCCTCTGTACTTAATTTCACATGTTAATTATGGTCAATTAGTGTGATTATGTAATCTGTGATGTAACATCTATTATGAGGGATTTTTATGCTGCAAAAATGAAAAAAGAGAAAAAAAAAGAAGAGAAAAGAATGATATAACTTTTTCTACTCCAATGGTTTCGGTACTTAATAACCTTTTCATCTAAAAATGTCGACTTTCGTGTCAAACGGTACTTGAACTATGAGTAATGTATTGCAAATTTGAGCAAGTAAATTATTGAG